>VCRD01001944.1:102828-119410 GCA_006783055.1 Trinorchestia longiramus
CTGATGATGGGTGTTAGCCCGAAACGTTCGCATTATAATGAAGTTTTTATCAGTGTGTTTTGCTCTCCTCTTTTTATTAAAATTTAAGAAAATTCCAGCAAATGTGCCTGAATTAGTTTTGTGGCGCTGATTCTAAATGTGGTCATGTATTTGCTTTCTGACATCCCATTTTTATGCTTTCGACGTTCCTCATTTTCATGAATCTTACCGCTTTTACTTCTTCATTTTTTATTACTTATTGCAGGTTGTTTACGTCGTTCAAAATATAGTTAAAATATAGCATACTGTCAAAGAAAAGAAAATATATTATCGTTGACATACGGCATCTTCAAGTTTTTATTTGAATGAGGCGCAGAACAAGAAAATGTCACACGAAAAGAGACTCGTGCTACACCAGCAAGACAGGACTGCAGCACGCACACAACCCACCAGAACTAGAAGACCAGCACAGGGATGCGCCAAGGAGCATTAAGGCATTACTGACGAGTGAGAAGCCCCAAGACAAACTGACAAGGCCAAAACATCGTTTAGTGTCACGCAACATTCACTACATATCATAGCAAAGAACTGAAATTACGTCCGTCTGTAACACTCATTGAAAGTGAGACAACTAATTTTGCTTTGGGATGTGACTCAAGACCAAATTTGGGACTAAGACAAACGTCTCTGCATTATCGATCAATTTAATAGTCAAGGTCTAGCACTGATTTCAGGTCAAATCCTTCGCGTGAACTCAATTTTAGTTCTCCACGCCGATGATGCACTTGACATTTTATGAGTATGAAATGTGAACGTGGGTGTGCAGTTGAAGGCCAAAAAGTACCAAAAGTGTACACGAGCACGAGGTTGACTTCTATAGAACACACAAGACATTGGAGAGGTCCAGACACAGGTACCTCAGAAGGCGCTCAATGGAACGCTGCAGCACAACACCCAAAATTATACGCACTAAAAGTAATAATCAACACCATAGCCGCCAGAGATATTCTTGACTGGACCGTGTCATTATGCTGCCCAATTAGAAGAATTGAGTGCATAAACTAGTTAAGCGTCAGCAAAAATGTACTGAAGAACAGCTCTTTTACCGTCTTCTTTAAATGACTCTTAAGAAACAAGTGAAAATCTTGTTTCGCAAGGAGAACAAGAGAAGCTCCAACAGCATCCATACCACAAGCAGTACCACCAAGCTACCGTTTCAACAAGTAATTACCGTACGGACTTCCAGTCTCATGAGAATTTGAGACGCTGGCATGAATTACTAGTTCAAAAAGAGCGCAGGATCTCGAACACAGTTGAATGCAACAGGAGTACTACACCACAAAATTTGATTCATCTTTGTAAAATCTATTGAGTTACCCATCTACAAACCATGCATGTAAATGTGCAAGGAATCAAGCCCTCTACGCTGAACCAACAAGCAAGCAAGCAAGCATGCACTTAGAAGGAACAGAAGGAGCAGCGTCACAGGAACAGAAAGCATGAAGTGGGAGGACAGGCAGTGGCGGCAAGCAGCACCGTCCCAAGCACTAATCGATAAGAAAGAGGCGAAGTCAGGGTCTGCAGGCAGAGCTGCGGGATAAGAAAGAGGCGAAGTCAGGGTCTGCAGGCAGAGCTGCGGGATAAGAAAGAGGCGAAGTCAGGGTCTGCAGGCAAAGCTGCGGGATAAGAAAGAGGCGAAGTCAGGGTCTGCAGGCAGAGCTGCGGTATAAGAAAGAGGCGAAGTCAGGGTCTGCAGGCAGAGCTGCGGGATAAGAAAGAGGCGAAGTCAGGATCTGCAGGCAGAGCTGCGGGATGCCTGTTCATACTAGCGCCGCCTATTAACAACACTGATATTTCTTCAATGATTATCTTGGGCAGTGTGTGAGCAGAGTAGCGGTGTCAGGTAGTAGTCCAAAGATCTCTGGCTATGCAGCCAATACAAACTCATTGGTCCAAACTTATACTGCAGACCTCCGATGCTCCCAGTGTTACAGTGAATATTTTGACTACTAAAATAGACTGTGCAAATACCTTGGTAATGAATTCATATTGAACTGCAGCATTCCCACACCTTGCTAGGAATATATTAAATTCGGCGAAATCCAGAATTAAGAGCCAAATTAATTCCTGAGAATCTCAGACTAAAGCAGAATAAATTGTCATTGGAGAAGTGACGCTTCAAAGAGTGAGATGACGTGTTCACTTGACCACTGAAAACATCGTTGGCCTTTAATTCGGTGAGCTCAACTAACACACCAAAACAACGAGAACTATTGCTGCCGAGTTGTGAATTGACAACACTTTCAAGAGGATAAAGGCGACTAACAAACAACCTGATATCAGTCACACCAGTAGAATTTCCATGATTTGAACACGATTAACGGAATATACATGTTCAGTATCGTAGCGAGCATAGATTGTTTATCTGGAAGATAGAAGACGAGAGGATAGAGCGCACAATACCAGTATGGATGGCCCATGTAAAACACAACAATTTTAAGGCAAGCGGCAAGGATGCAATCTCAACGCACATCTTGATAAGAAAACGTACGATCAGACGTAACGGAGGATGAGGCTTCATCTGCACAAAACAAGCAGGAGAACGGGAGGAATGCCCTCATTATCAGAGCAAGCAGAACACTAACCAGATAACCACTTATCAGCAACCTCACTATGACAAGTGAAGCTATCTGGTGGTGGTGGTCGTACCAGAGTATACAGGTCAACATCTCGAGTTCCTGGTGATGATGTGATCGCGGCAACCACGTCAACATCATCAAAGCTAGAGCAACATCCAACACTAGGACTCACCTCGGTCAGATGTCACAGTCAACTTAACTATAAGCCTCGAAATAAAAGATTATTGTAAGCTAGTTTTGCTGTGAACTGTTAACAGTTCTCGACAGCAGAGCAGAAGCCCCAATGGAGGTGTCCTGGTTCATTAGACCCAGTTGCAGCAAGCTTAACAAACACGGCATATTAAAAACATCAAAACATTCAATTCCATGTGCTACTTTGAACTAATTCAAGTTTTGCCGACCCAAGGTAGATTTTCCATGATCATTAGATAATAATTGTCTTAAAAATAGTTAGTAAGTCAAATATTGTTCGCCATTAGACAAACTAAAAAATCTTGCCATGCCTTGGTACGGTTCCTTCGACGGCACCCATACATTGTGAGATAGCATGACGGATGATGTAATGCATTGTGAGATAGCATGACGGATGATGTAATGCATTGTGAGATAGCATGACGGATGATGTAGTGCATTGTGAGATAGCATGACGGATGATGTAGTGCATTGTGAGATAGCATGACGGATGATGTAATGCATTGTGAGATAGCATGACGGATGATGTAGTGCATTGTGAGATAGCATGACGGATGATGTAGTGCATTGTGAGATAGCATGACGGATGATGTAATGCATTGTGAGATAGCATGACGGATGATGTAATGCATTTGTAAGCAATACTTGACGTGGATCCTTGACACGAGCTCATCCCTCGCTATAAAGAGTTCTAAGTTATGAACTCTGTACACGAGTCTTGACCACGGATTACCTGGCAGTAAACTCACTTGTGCCTCCAAGTTTCTGGCCTGCACACTTATTTTACCTCGTTTTCATAGTCACAAACATTTCAGTACATAATAAAAATTATTATTTATTCGATACAGTATGATGTAGTCGCACGAAATCCATAAAAGCCTCCAGGATGCATACATACTAGTACGAAACGCATGATACGTGAAAACAGAACAGCACCCCACACATACTGACCACATAATAGGACGACAGAGGAAAAAAATTAACGTAACCCAAGCCATATATTTACGCTTCAAAAGCCGTCGTAGTGCTGCTCTAAATACCAATTTCGCATCCTTTGAAAGGGCAGTTGTATGTAATATTTGTTGAGTCTCTAAAGTGTGGTCAAATAATCGCCCGTTGTCAGGCGGAAACCTTCAGTAGTCACACATACAAAAGTCAACAACGATGGAATGAATCTAATTAAAACACATGATCATTTTACGATAAAGTGCTGGCCTTCATTCGATTAGATTAGATAAAAACGACCATTACTGATACAAACACATAGCAGAACTTGAAAGCCTATGTGCGGTGCAACATCAGTGTGAACCATGGACTATCTGAAGGCTAACCGTTTCAAAAGCCTATGTACTGATACACATGTAGGTGAAGCAAACACCAAGCTTCGCAATGGAAGGAAACTCATAAAAAGCAGGAAGTTTGGGGACAAGAAAATAAATCAGAGAGAGAAGGATAGACGTGGGCAATGAGGAGCATGCAGTGCACGTGTGTCACTTCACTGCTGCATCACATGAACCTCTCAACTTTGTTAAAAGACTATGTGCTACCTCAAATTAACTCGTCTCAAGTCAACAGTAATTACAAACCGTGTTTTATCAACTAGGACTTATATTTCCTGAAACCAGGTACAGGAATTAATGCCTTAACAAATGAGATGCATTGCATGCCAAAGCAAAAAGCACGAGACATTCTCAAGTTTAAATTTATAATAAAATGCATTTCTAACATACACAAATGAGAATACTACGAAGAAAAAGCAACAGCAAAATAACTGAGAGAATCATACAAGAAGGCATGTGAACTACTACATTGCATCACTTATTAAATTAGATTTTCTGTGATGTTTACACGAATAGAATGAATTGTTTTGAAGGTGTTAGTGTAGAGTTCTTAATAGAGAGACTTGAAGCCTGTCGTGAATACGCTGCTCGGATGAGAGCAAAGCACCTGCTGACTGCAGCTGAGAGCAAAGCACCTGCTGACTGCAGCTGAGAGCAAAGCACCTGCTGACTGCAGCTGAGAGCAAAGCACCTGCTGACTGCAGCTGAGAGCAAAGCACCTGCTGACTGCAGCTGAGAGCAAAGCACCTGCTGACTGCAGCTGAGAGCGAAGCACCTGCTGACCACGGCAGGTGCAGAAGGAAGAATCATCGCAACTGCCGACCAGGTGTCGCTTCACTAACCACCAAATTAGACAACTACATTGTGGAATAATTACCATAATTAACTAATGGTAGACAGACCGAGCCTCTCCATGTCTACCTAATTCCACAAATGGTATTACTTCCGTTTTTAAGTTCAATTCAAAATAGATGTAATTAATTTCATCAAATTCACAACGGTCCCCCTTTTACATGATTTACTTCGTTCAACATTTCAAAATTATTTACGGATGAACGAGCATCTTTTGCTTCTGCTCAGGTAACATCAGAACAATAATATGGGACCCCAAGTAGCGTTGATTTTGGTTCAAGAAACTGGTACCTGATCCTGGATACAAAGTAATCAGCCTACAATGCATCAGCCTTCAACAATAACATAAAGAAAAAACAAACATGAAACCAATGCAGTGTTGCTGCTTCAGTTAGATGTTTCCTGAACACTGAGAATGTCTAGGAGGAAGTCTTGCAAATATTGGCAGTACAAAAGACAAGCAATCATGGTGGTGGCGTCAAGACCGAGCCTACGTAGTGCATGAAGCAGTCACACAATAGCAGGATTGCGTTCAGGAAGATAGTGCTATGCAACATCGCTACGAGGATGACGCGTCCTGCCCTGCATCACAACTGTAAGCTGCAATCTACATTGTACGTTGCGCAGGCCTGTACTTAGCCTTGTTCCTTGAGGAAACCGCCACACAACATCGATGCAGGTAATTTCTTTTCGATGTTCAGCTGTTCGCCCTCACAGAAACACTCAACTTTTCCACAGCCACCATTGCCTTCGCCTGTTCATGCCTTCTTAGACTATAATTTGCCCTCGTCGCACGCAACTGGCGCACGGCATTACCAGGGTAGAAACGTTTTTTTAGTAACTAAAGAATGCGAACGAGGTTTGTGTTGAATGCAGTGTTGTTGATAGCTCACGACTTTTAAGTAAAAAGAGGCAGCCACTTGGTGCCTGCATTTCCAGATGCTGAATACGAGAACTTGCGACTATGTAATGTTAGCCTCAATGGGATATCAGGATGCAGCTCGAGATGAGCATTGCTGTTTGTACTGCTGCAACTGATACACAAATTGCACACCCCGCCTTACCTGAATTTCTTTCTTCCTAATGAACTGCTTTCTCCGCTTCAAATGAGCCAAGTTAGACAACGGCTACAAATTAGTAATTGTCACGATGAGATTCGAAAAGTAAGCTCAGATCGGTAATGTAAAATATATATGTACACGTAACTCAAAGGTACTATCAGCAGCTCTGCACTTCAAGTACAGAACGTTCATTAGAGTACAGTTCTCATTTCATAATTCAGAAATTTCTACCCGTAATTCTGACAAATTGTATGAATCATTATAACTGTGACTCTTTGCATGAATGCATGGCTTTACTCTCAGTAAATAGAATACTTCAACTTTTCAGCCTCCTCCTCCTCTCCCCCTTTACCTGACAGCAAAAGATAAACGAGTGATTTCAACATTTTCTCAAGTATTATGAGCATGAATATTGAACAGGAAAGATTCATCGCACGAGGCGAGAAGCAGACCTGCATTACTTCAAAAAAAAATGAGTCCCGCTGCAGTAACAACAGGTAACGTTCTGCTGCTGCAACTGCTGCTGCAACTGCTGCTGCTACTGCTGCTACTGCTGCTGCAACTGCTGCTGCTGCTGCTGCTACTGCTGCTGCTACTGCTGCTGCTGCTGCTGCTACTGCTACTGCTGCTCGTCTTCTTAGCTAACCAAGGTTTACACTTCCGTCACTTCACAAAAGGGCGACGTGAATTAATCTACCTTAGAATATTAAGAAAGAAGCATAAAAATAAAGCTATGACATCGATTAGATTGGAAATAAGGCGAAGTGTGACATCAAAAGTGACACTAGCAGGCCAGAACACGAGGTGTGGGTGTGACAACACGGTCACGTCACCACAGAGGGGCAGACCAAGCAGCAGACCCAGCAGCAGACCAAGCAGCAGACCAAGCTCTATTCTCAATATACACTAGTGAAAGTAAATTCAGGCTCGAGTCTTTCATTTTATTGGCTGAATTGCAAAACGTCAACGTACATCAGTTTGAATACACTATATGTCATGCTGAATTTTGGATGCAAGTTTCAGTGCATTGATTACAAGAATCACGCACGCAAGCCAGCAACTGTAGCTAGCAGTACCAGGTATACTGATGACACGCTCGCGACCCCTGTTCAAGACTGTACACATATTTTAAGCATAACTCCTGTGCTGCAACACACAACGGGGCACCTAAGAGGCTTGTTTCGTGAGTGATGTGTCAGCACGGTCCTGTGCATGCTTCTTCAGGCTCGCATGTACTAAAATGAACTACACGGATCAATGTTGTTGACTTGGTCTTGCAAGTGCACAGGCCTACATTGCATCTTCTCAAAAAGTTGAAGAGCATATTTTTGCGTTATGAAATATGATCTGAATCGGGTCCCGTAACGTATATAAATTTCTAAGTTACAAGTTATATAGAAGAAGGACCATTTGAGATTTGTTCTTACATGCAACCCACACAAAAAATACAATTTTCAGTCGAAAAATATTTACGACAATGAACTTGACACTAACCTGTACGCAGCTGCCCTCTGCAACTAGCGTGCAACACAACACAGCGTGCTGCACAACACAGCGTGCTGCACAACACAGCGTGCTGCACAACACAGCGTGCTGCACAACACAGCGTGCTGCACAACACAGCGTGCTGCACAACACAGCGTGCTGCACAACACAGCGTGCTGCACAACACAGCGTGCTGCACAACACGTGTTCATGCAGGCATCAAGACAACGCTTAGTGTTCTGTAGCTGAGAGACACTGAGCTGCTCGAGATGAGCATTGCTGCTCGAGATGAGCATTGCTGCTCGAGATGAGCATTGCTGCTCGAGATGAGCATTGCTGCTCGAAATGAGCATTGCTGCTCGAGATGAGCATTGCTGCTCGAGATGAGCATTGCTGCTCGAGATGAGCATTGCTGCTCGTGATGAGCATTGCTGCTCGTGATGAGCATTGCTGCTCGAGATGAGCATTGCTGCTCGAGATGAGCATTCATGTGAACATCATAAGTAAACGCATTATTTTGCATTCCTCTTCATTTATTCACTGAACACGAAGTACTCAACAGTAGTGAAACAAGCTCAGCTGGCCATAACCTTGAATACGCATTTTCGACAGTTAATAAAGAGAAAGGATTGTGGTGAACACTCGACATAGAATAACCAGCAGGATTGTTAATAGAAATCGTAGTCTAGTACACACATGGTCATGGAATAACTAAACGTGGAACAATTGCAAGGCTGGCTATCTTAACAACCATACAGCAAGTTAGAATAGAATAGAATAAGGCAATAGGAATGAGCCGTTTGGCCCATTCTTGGTTCAATACCGAAGTCCCATGCGCACAGATAAATTCACAAAAGTTGCCAAATTTCCAAAAAATTGCAAACATTATTCGTAAAAAAATGCGTTAAAATAATATTGCATTCTTTAGTTTGATTGAAGTATACACGTAATTTATCAATGGAAAATTATCTTTAAAGCCAGGCCTAGGCTATATTATGACGGAAAACAACAATGGGTTACTCAGTGAAAACTACACAATTGGATATGAAATGACAAGCAATGATGAATGCAATAATTACTCACCAGAAGCTCGCACCACGCAACATCCACGCCCGTCTCTGTGTCTACACCTCTGTAGACGGTCTTGAACGAACCACGCCCGATCTCGCTCTCAAACTTGAGGTAGCGTGATCCTGGAGACTTGTCCACAGCCTCATCAATGTCGTCATCTTTATCATTTTGCTTCACAGAGCCTTCTTCATCCTTCTCATCTCTCTCCTTCTCCTCGCCCTGCTGCTTCTCCTTCTCACTGATGACCTCCCCGTCAGTTGCAGGTGGCGGTTGCTGCTGCTGCTGCTCCTCCTGTTGTTGTTGTGGTCGTCTCAACACGACCTCCTCCGTCACACTCGGGGTCTCCGTGATGCCAGGGTCTTCCTCTGCCAGAGGTGGTACAGGCGGGTGACCAGCTTTTCTGCGGCTAGCTATGCCTGACCTGCGAGCTTTATAAGGAGACTTGATGTTCGTGATGGAGGTGGTGTTGCGACGACCAGGGTACTCTTCCACCATGGGGCTTCGTGCGCCCCGATTCCGCTTGAGAAGGTCGTCCCCACGTGCGAGCACTGGTTTATAGGGCGAGGGGTTAGGCAGGACTCCTAACCTCCGACCCCTCATGCCAGCCTGACCCACACGTGTTGGAGGAGCCTGAGAGCTGGACATCTCCCCAGCACCTCCACCTGTATCAGAGGACCGTTCCCCAGCACCTCCAGCCTTCTCAGGAGAGCTGCTGCTGCTGTGACCAGCTCGACTGCCTCTGCCTTTAGACATGGTGCTGGTGTCAGTCACCACAGCAGCACTACTTCCTGACGTCTCTGAACTTCCTTCCCCTGCAGTTGCTGTGCTGGTGTTTGCACCGCCCCTGCTGCTAGTGCCATTACTGATGCTGCTGCTCGTAGAGAAGAAACTGCCGCCTATGCCAATACTGCTGTTGCTACACCTGCAACAATACAACAAGCATCAGTATTGCATGTGGGTATCCCCCCATCATTCCTACTTGTATACTCAATAAATAAGGACAAGCCTGGTAGTGAGGGGCATGTTTGTTTAGTAAGATCACCTTGCACTGCAAACATATGGGAAGGAAGTAGGAGCACAAAAGATAGTATTCAAGTATGGAAAGTTGAGTCACAAAGTTATTAGAAGAAACATCATCATCAATATACTACCTAGTGATGCTCAGGAACAGCATCTACTGGCAGCAGCAGTCACATGTACAAAGCTTTGCAGGGCTTCACCCTCATGAGGTACAGTGAACACAATAACTAAACCAGTTCATCATTAATGCACTCATAAATCAAATGGAAACTATAAGCAATACACTTTGTCATTTGATTAAACTTGTGTCACAGAGAAAAATCTTGTATAACTTTCAGAAAATAATTTGCATCTACACTCCAACAACAAAATTAGTATTCATATATACAATATATTTTATGTGTTGTCAGTTGTTTATGAACATCATTTACACATCCAAAAATGTTACTATGAGTGCAAGAATCAAAGTAATACCTTATGTATGAGGTCATTTCAGACTAAAAGCTTCTATGTCCTCAGTTTAAAAATCCCAACTGAATTTTAAGTACAAAACTAGCTTTTCAGCATAAGATTTAGATATCAGTATATTGATGTGTTTCTTGCATGAAAATCTTGATGAGAAATGAAGGAGTTAAGACCATGCTAACCACAACTAAGTTGTTATCACATGCCACCAGAGCAAGACCTTCAGCTCCACAAGCATCACCAGCTCTTGCCTATAACATCTCTTCAATACACTTCCCATGAACTTTCTTTGAAAACCCAGTGTTGAATATTTTGTGTGGAAATAAGATTAGAATAAAGAGTATTATCTTTTAAAGGACTTGAACAATGTTGGTTTATCCAATGAAGCATAACACTGAGAATATGAGATACCTTTTTAATATGTTGACCATATGCTGGTACATACAAGTACACATGTGTACATACCACCAACAATATAATTTGAACTGCCAATCTGAATAACTGAAGGCAATGTGTCAGAGTTTAATTACATGAAACATTCAATACAGCTTCAACAACTGTAATGGACATTTCAAAAAGGAAAACTAAAAAATTTGTTGTAAAATCATTTAGAACTCTAAAAGACAAGTCTTTAAATTTATATTGTACCAATATTAGATGAAAACACACCAAAATTGCTACACATCAATAGCTGTCAAACACTTAGTCAGTACTAGTACTATACAGATTGCCAATACTGGCAAAATTTCAATTATTTATTGGTCCTATCAAACACAAGACACCCACACAATGTTAGCTGCATATACCTGCCCCTTTCAAAACATAGAGTGCATGACTAGAAAGGCCATATGCCTACACCCAATACCCACAACAGCCTCATGCATTGCAATGAGTTGCCATAAACATTGCAGCAATCAGCTCAAGCAATTAAAGAACATAATTGTCAGAACCAAATCCTTATTATGGAAAGTTCTGCTTCAAAAGATGATCTACATTCATAGAAGTGTCAATTAAGCTCCTAGTTGAGTATAACTAATGTGGCAAACTGGTCAAAATATCAAGACCACAACCTACTCATGCTACACAAGAAGTAATTTACGTAACAGAGCACACACATAATATTTTCAAGACAAGCAAACAACATTTCTACCCTATCCCAATCTGTCACCATGATGAATTACATCATTTTTTTTAAAATAGGATCACATATATAATCAGCACCATTACGTAATGAACTCCATATCTTAGGAATTATACATAAATAATGTGACACAGTAGCAAATGCCCCTGCAGCTATAAAAGTGTTGGTCTTGATGAGAACTGCTGTGGAGTTCCAGAAGATGAGACAACTATGTCATGAAGCACAACACTGCAGTCATAAATACAGCAGCACTTGTGAGTGAAGTCAGGGCAAAAACTTGTGTTCAGTCTGTCTTAACATCATCTGCCAAAATTTTATGTCTGCATTGCACTCATATGCAATATTTCAAGCAGAACTCAAGTGCTGTTTCTATTGCACACAACAGTGACAACACAAGGCACACACTAGCAGACACCAAGTTATCTGACAATATCAGCATTTCAAAAACTTTTAAAACTCTTTAATGTTGCATCTCTTTTTTACTAAATTGAAAACACTTTTAAGTGTCTCACAATAATATAATTAGAATCTGTCTTCTAAGTTTCATGGAACTCCAGGGAAGAAATTTAGCAGGATTACTTTTAAAAACTTTTTAAGAGATGTTTGATGTAAGATTTAGTCCATGATTTGTTTCCTCTTGATGAAGATACAACTCTGAGTTGTTTTAACCCTTTAGCAATCAAGTTATAACTAAACAGAACTAATTAATGTACAAATTACCACTTATCTTTACTAACTTTCTATGCAGGTAGATAATTTCCCTTTACTTTTATACAAAACATTTAGAATATAAGACTAAACTGAATGAATACTTATTAACTTCAGGAATGATTTGGCTGTACATTACATGCTATTGGAACTAGTAGTGAGAGAAGTTTAATGTCCTGCAAAAGGAATTCAAGAATTTGAATAACTTACGAGGCACACTAATATTTCACTTGCACACTACAAGGATGCATTCTGTTCAATTACTCTGCTTGCAGGCTTCCAGCTTGAGGCCAACTGAAGAATCCCACTGTGCAACACATCACCATAAAACCCACTGCACACACGAGACCTCAACATCAGCAGTTCATGTTACAGGATCAAGAAGTGACAGAAGAAATGTTGAGGTGCGTGAAGGTTAGCTGTGACTGGACCTTTTCTGACGCGTCTCACCAATACGACGCAATTCCAGACTTCAGGTTTTCTCCAGACATTGCATCAAATTATTGTGTTTTCCATAAGAATCATAAGCAGTGTGATAAATATATTATTTCTTAACCTGGAGAAAATTCCAAATAACGTAGGAAGTGTCGCAATAATACACGGTAGGGCGACGGACAGACAAGAAGGGAGTAGAGGGAGGAAGGTAAAAAATTCTGAAATTTCAGTTAAAAACACTCACCGTTTCTTAAAAGAAGCATGAAGTTGCCCAAATATACTAGAGGAATCCAGGTTTACAAAGGGAGGCCACTAAGGTCTGAATAACGATCATATGGAAACCTCCATGTTGGCACAGAAACATCAAGCACCACCTTACTTCACGGCAGTCAGGAAGAGACTAAAGAGGCCACCCATTATTGTTGTTGGCTTAACTTTACCCTAACGGATGAAGTTTTTACCCTAGCAGTTTTAAGAAATTCTGATACTTTTCAGAACTGGTTATAAATTCTTCAATCAATTGTGTTAAAATGTATTGAAAGTCAAATTCAAATACTTATTCACATATAAAAGCTTGGAACTTCTTTAAATTAGGCTTAACCATTACATATATTATTATTTTACAATTTCAACCATTACAAAAAGAGACATAGCATCAATACGAAAAACGAATAACTCGATTTTTAGCTGAAAGACTGGAATATATGCGTTTTAGATGATGCAATTAAATACAGTGTCAAATAAAAAGCTGACTGTTCTAGTATTATCCTTAAATCATGACCTCTACGCGTCTGCTCGTTTACGGCTACTAAAAATGCTGACATCTTTAACGCGTGAAGATGATATTTTTAAAAAACGCTACTTATAATTTTCACATCTCAGTTAACTGAACTGTGAAAATAAGTCCATTTAATTATCTTTACAGTAATCTTTAACCTATAATTCGATTGAAGAGATTTACAGTGTTCCCTCACTTATCGCGGGTGTTACGTTCCAGGACCACCCGTGATAAGTGAAAATTCACCCTGTAGGGACGCTATATTTATTTTAATATCACTTCATCAGGTAGTGCAGTACTTGTATCTTCAGCATGGGACGTAGTAAATTCTTCTTCAGGTACATGTACTTCCGCTAGAAGTGTTGGCGTTACAGACATCATCGTGCGAGTTATGAACATGGTTATGGGGAGTTGCTGAAGCTGCTCCTTTGCCTGACTTAGGATGGTTTTGTACGCTGACGTGCAACTATCAATGGAATTCCTAAACTTGTTTTTGGTGTATTCATCCGCTGAGTAAACACGCTATTTACTGCAAATCGTAATTTTCTATAACTTATAATTTTCTCTAAGTGTGAGAATTAATATTTGAAAATATTTTATGCATTTTGTGATTTGTAATGCAAAATACATCAAATATATACATAAGTGTACAACACGTACTACGTATGGGCAGAATGAGTACCACAAAAACCCTTAAAACACTGAAAATGACGCGATGAATATTTTACATGAATATTTTTTAAAAACCTGCGAAATAGCGAGTCCGCGAGGGAACACTGTACTCTGGGCCTTTTTTATTGAGAGAAGTTCATAATTTTACTTCCCCCAAAAGAAAAAAATACTTACAACATATTTTACATACGTTTTTAAATCATCTACATTTTCATCAATTTACGACATCAGAGACTACTAAATTTATGCAAATGATGTTTCACACAAGAAACTGTACGACTAGGGTCACTTCGAACATTACTGTTCGCATCGAAAACTGCATCACGAAGATATTCCTCCTAATGAGGATGTACCTGCACATGTTATTGTTTAATTACAAATTGTAGGTTCTCGAACACAGTTTCCTATTCCTATACACAGTTTCCACAGTTCACAGTTTCGCACGGACCACAAGTACTGAAGAAAGAAACAAGGAATGGAAAGGACGGACAGTTCTGAGCTTTAATGACCAGAAGAAAAATGGGAAGATAGAATGTGGAAGGTCGATCAAACAACTTAATGTTTTACTCAGTAGTCAACTACTACTTCAAGCATTTTTCAAGCATTTCGAAGGGGGAAATAAAACATACGGAAACCGACGCAAAACCTCTATTAGAAATAGGTCTTAAGAAATGATAGCTTTTTAGACATGCAGGAAAATGACGCAAAAAGGAAGAACTTGGAGAAATAACCGGATAATTTAAGCTTAAATTTAAAGTGAATACAAACAAATGGATGCACACATATCACACATAAACTTTGCATAATGTTAATAGACTATTGTATGTTTGACATATTTTTCATGCCTGCCTTACTGTTTTGGAAAATAATCAGTAATGCTTCTTTAACATGTAACATGATATTTAGAGTGAACACCAGAAAAAAAAGTGGTTAAATAATTAACTGTAAAATAAGCTTTTAAAATTGTTTTGGCATTTCGTCTGGAGAAATTAATATTATCCGACTTAGATATTACAGCCAAATTTTGTCTCGCTCGAAGAAGCTGCCAAGATGACAAGGCACCACTAGCAGAGGTAAACACAATTAGAGCAAGAGATGAAGTTCTGACATGTACGAGCTCATGTTGCATGTTGACAAGCTTAATACAAAACCTGACTGTGTGGCACCAGCTACTGCTGTCACGCCAAACCTAAGTTTGCCTGAAAGAATCTCAATAATCTTCACGGTAACATTTGTGCGACGATGGCTATGCAGGTTTCTTCTTCTTCAAGCACTTCAGAATACTCCTTGTATTGAAGAGTGCGTTCATACCCAAATTTTATTCCCCATTCCGAAGTGTAGAAATAACATCGTGGGGACATAGGAGAATATTAGTTACTATTTTCTAGAACGTGAGAATTTGACATCCGTGATGTGTTCGCTCTTTGTACGCAGTTCAGTACCTGTGTAACGACGTTGATTTTGTTCCCATGCGATGGTATGATTTTAAATGAACATTCGCTGTGGTTTCGAAAATTCTCGCAAAACAAGCTAAGTGTACCACTTCTGTGATAGTTTAGAACGTGTTGAAGACTCAGTGAATAGTTCATATTTTGTCAGTGCTTATAATCTTGAGATAAAAGCTGAGTCATGTAAGTCAGATCTCTACGTGGTACCTTCAGTGAAAAGAGAAAGAAAATTATTGATATATCGTAGGCAATAACGGATATAAAATGAGAAATAAAAAACTTCCAATCAGTGAAGACTACTGATGGATCAGGGCATAGAGATGAATACAAAGTTATGCCTGTTACCAATGAAACGTTCACGCTCAAATCAGTGATTACGTATTCAGTGTACTTTAAATAGTTAATTTTAACGGTTAAGGTCACAGTTCTCGATGACGTTCGCAGAGGCTCAGTTACATTTTTTCTCAGCAAACAAGAAGTTCATTTTAGGTTTTTTCTGATGGAACAGTCATAGGAAAGCAATAGATGTCGAGTGCTCTGGGATTCGTTTATCGAATGGCTGCCGGTAAAAATTAGTAAATTCATAAACCTATAGATCTTGCCTAAAGTAAATTTGATCAATGCTTTACGGTAAACAGTCCAACAACTCAACATTCCTTTAAACCTATGGAGCAGCATAATTTTCATCAGCATTAATGTATACCGTGCTGGTCATTTGGCGCAAATTTCAGAATTTTGAGCAAGGAGAACATTTCGTATGACCCCGGCAGTAGCTCTGGTCTTCAGGTGAGGTGGTAGAGGCACTTAGATGCCTGCAAGCTGTGAGCTCTGCTTGCTCTTGACCCTGTAACTGCTTGAGTGACAATTCTGCATGGGGGACCGCGCGCTGCCCTACCACTCCATTGAGTTCACCTGGTCTACTTGAGTCTTTTTTGAGCTTTACTAACTAGCCTTAGTCTACTCATAGCTCACATTTCTACTGCTTTGACCTGGTCTAGTCTCAGTTTTGCTCAGTGCTGCTAATTTGCAGTGGACAGCTTCTGGCTTGCAACTCTGCTTAATTAGCCTTTTCTGGCACACAGCTCTCCTACTTTACCAGTGTTTTTTACTTACATCTCTCCTACTTTACCAGTGTTTTTGGCTTACATCTCTCCTACTTTACCTGTGTTTTTTGCTTACATCTCTCCTACTTTACCTGTGTTTTTTGCTTACATCTCTCCTACTTTACCAGTGTTTTTTACTTACATCTCTCCTACTTTACCAGTGTTTTTTGCTTACATCTCTCCTACTTTACCT
>VCRD01001945.1:0-11586 GCA_006783055.1 Trinorchestia longiramus
ATGCATTTCATTTCATGTCTGTTGGCGTATATCCCTTTGATTGTTTGAGATGAAACTCATTAAGTGGTTTTAATCTCATCACTACCTCTATCTTACGACATTTCAACTCATTTTAGTTAGAGTTGTATTTAACCATCGTTAAGTGTGACTTAACTCAAAATACCGTCTTCTATAATCATGTTGACACTGTATTATTTAAACTCACTTTGACATGGCTGCTTGAGCTGATCTATGTATTAGTGTCAGCAGAGTAGGTTGGGTGGATGTGTGCTTATCATTATAG
Organism: Trinorchestia longiramus; assembly: GCA_006783055.1. Lineage (NCBI taxonomy): Eukaryota > Metazoa > Arthropoda > Malacostraca > Amphipoda > Talitridae > Trinorchestia > Trinorchestia longiramus. The sequence goes on from VCRD01001945.1 coordinate 284, forward strand.
GAAGCTATTTATATCTGACGTCACACGGTTGCAAAGCAGTGGAAAAATTCGTTACACTCGACAATTATTTTCAATTCACGAATTCTGAGATACTAATCGTACGTCTAGAGTGACAATGTGCGCTACTGCCTAAATCAGGAGAGCATTCTCTGGTAATTATGTTACAGTTATACGCGTGAGGATGTTCAGGTTTATTGTGTCCGCTGTTAGGCGAGCTTGGGTGCTTGGCCGCATTGTTTGTGCCGTGGGAATTACTGTTAATGCAAGTGATGCTGAAAATTTAATGCTGTAGGGACCACAGTCCTTCCTGAATCACATCAGGAATAATTAATTCACGTCCTATATTCTAGACGTTTCGTTCGAAAATTTGTGTTGAACTACATAAAAGAAGAAGACATGTTAGGGACAACTTTGGCCATGTTAAATTCAGTCAATAAATAACTTGCTCCTGATGGTTACTTAAATTATTAGCGCTTGTTTTTTTTGAGTGGACGTTCCGACGCGTCATCTCCTGCAGAGCTCGCCCCTCAACCGTTCTGACGCCCTCATCTTCGCTCAAAAAAGTTATTTCACCTTCAGCCTGTAAAATTTGAGTCCAATAAAAATGGTAATGAGGTACGAAAATGCATCCGTTGATGTCATTTTGTTTACCTTCAGCACAGCGGAAAGTTAATTTGATGGCCATGAAAACATTCTCAGACGTTCCTGGTGCTGCCCACGCTCACAAATCCATTTTAGAATTATTCTTAGAATAAAACATACCGAAGATTTGAGACATTTTTTAATTTTTCTTTTGGGAACTGGAAGAATTATTTTAGAGTGAGCCATGAATGTTTTCATTTTCGTAACGATAGCGGTTTTTTTGGCTAGATGTATAGTACGTTTGTTTTGTCTGTGGACTTTATAGCAGCTATTTCTTCCATTTACAGCCATGAATAGCCTCGTAAAACAAGATCTTCGAGATCAGATGCGTAGCCCAAACCCAGCTAACTTTTTTTCGTTCTCTTAACTGAACCTTTAAGGTTATAAGCTCAATTTAATTACAGATGGGATTATTGGTAAGTCATGACTCTTCAGCCACGTTTTGTGAAACACTTATCACTCCTGTTCATTTTATTCTCGTTCTGATGCTCTATGCAGAAAAAACTTCCTCTGTTTCGCCGTCGTCAACGTGAGCTGAATTTGGGAACTTGAAAACTAGCCCAAGTCTTGAGAAGTTTGTCGCTGTAAGGACAATCTCGGCAAATTTGAGCGCCTTTAGTGCAGGCTGGGCACGTCTAGACGTGTCACCCTCAACCTCTACTAGGATTGTCTTAATTCCATAAAGACCAAGCTATTTTTAACTGAACGAAATTTTGCTTGAATTATCACTCATGATAGGGCGTTTTCTATGTGCTTTCACCCAACTTATGAGCGGAGAATACAGTATGTAGGATTAAACAATGAATTATTTCTGTGTTACTTCAGGAACAGTACTAGTCCATACTGGGTTACGACTTAACTTTCTCCCCGAGTGTCCAGTTTCTCCGGCATACAGAGTCCTCATTTTCTATTATTGACTTGTGAAGTGTCTGATGCCGTCACCAGAATATGGAAGTGAAGAAATTGTTCTGAGACAGATATACTGCATGTAATATATGTATTGCAGTGTGAATTATAAGAGGTACGATGTCAGCATCTGAGGCTGTGGCGAGGAATAACAGAGAGGCGAGTGGATCATTCGTTGTTTATCTAAACTCCTGTACAGCAAAAATATAATAACATTTGTGGACAATTGTTTGTTATTTTGTGCACGTAACTTCATGATCTGCATTAGGTGTATCTTAAGGTTTGGTTATTCGAAAACATTTAATCTACAAATAAAAAGTTCACTCTATACATGTCCAGAGAATCTTTTAGTCTTTTGCTACCTTTGATTAAAATTCGTGATACAATGCTACTAAAATCTGTAGTGACATGTTCATAGAACGGAAATCAGCAGTAACAAAAATTTAATTCAATTTGATGGGAAGTATTTTCCGCTGAGTTACTGCATCTCAAATTTTCACTAACTCAACTGTTACTTTAACCAAAATGTACAATAATATACTTTTGTTACTAAAATGTTCATTGCTTCGTCAAAACGCTATTATTATGCATGAATTTGTACTTCTTGTTATTCAAACACAATTAGTGAACACTTTTATTTGGATCATTATACTTTTAAAATTTTGTTATACATGATACACTGGTGACCAGTAATGCATTCAGCCGTAATAGGAGCAGTCACCATCGCTAAAATGAGTTTTAGCGTCAGTGTGTAAGTTTTTTACGGCGTTTTACTAATACCTCACTATAAGTTATTGGCTTGTATAGTACAACCGTTATTAGTTATTCGTTAAAAAATAGTCTATTTAACAAATAACTTTTGAATAGAGAGTAAATAACATTTTGTTGTGTTGTTAGTCGAACCAATGATTTAGTCGAAGCAACTAAACGAACGATACCCTGCGAGTTCGGTTGATTTGATTCTGGTTCTCATATTGGAGGATAATTTTTTTGATTTCGTTCTTACCCAATTACTCTGATCTCAATTGAAGAGAAATTCATACGATCAAGCCATGAAAAAGTGAACTCTAGCTAATATTTTTTCCTTTTCTTCGAGCAGAATGTGATTGAATTCCCAAATCGTTTTTTAAAAATATACAAAAATACGTACGTGATTATATTGGTCATCTCAATGTGATCAGCGAATCACCCAATTGCATTTTCAATTGCGATGGGCTTGTTTCAATCGAACATTTCTGCATTTGTTAACACGTGTAGGTCCCAATCCTCTGACCAGCTGTGATGTCACTGGCTGACCCAATCACGTGAAGCCAATGCTGAATTTAATCCACTGACTCTATTCTATTAGTATGAGAATTGTTCCCTTGAACGCTTTTTTCAGTTCTCTGGAACTCTTCTAGGAAATAATTTCCCTTTCATTTTCTATTGATTGGATGAGTATTGCAAAACTGCCAATGTTTCGTACATGCGTGAAATTCTGTTAAAGCGGTTCTGTAATGTTTTGTATAAAATACCTTGAAGTGAATGCAATATTCCATAAACTTTTTGTCCTATTTAAGTGAGCTTATTGTGCGTTTCATTTCTTCACGTATATCAGAAAATGATTCATTTCAGACAAGCAGTCTGTTTGCAAATTAGGTTTCAGAAACAAGTGATATTTAAGCATCACAAGTACATTTCTGAGAAGTAAATATATTTCAGCATACCCAGTGTTAAATTTATCTGGTGAAAGCGATTGAATAAGGAACTAATTCACCTTGAAGAGGTGCTTTGAATTGGTTTAATAATGGAAAAAGCTTCGGTAACGAGAATTTTACTGTATTTTTGAAACGTGGTGCCCTTCAGAGAAAGGCAGGACTCCTGAATTATTCATGGGGAATTCAGAGAGTGTATATCCTCGTCTGTAGGTCTCTTCGACAGTGTATCCTTGTCTCCTTGTTTGAAAGACTTCTTAGCTTCAGTGGCATCCTTGTTTTTTCTGCAGAGTTTGCTGCATTTCGCATTTTTCTCTTTATCTTCAGCAAAGTCATTCCATACTGGTCAAATTGCCACGCTATCTGCAAGCATTTTTTTGACTAGTTTTCGTGCAAAAATTAAACATTTAGTAGCTAATGTTGTTACTCTAGCTAGTTTGCACCTTGTCATATTTTACTTTAGAAATACTGTTAACGAATTTGAACTTGATTGACTGGATAATAACCAGGTACGTATACATGAGCCAGTCCAATGGCTACTATCTATTAACACGTTAAGTGCGGTTGTCTAGCCGGTGTAAATCTTTACTTTGTACATACAGTCACTAGAAGGCTTTAAAAAAATTACAGAACCTAACCTGAGTGACCCACCGGTGGGTCACTTCGCACTTAACGTGTTAAAGGATGTCTGCAGTTCTCTGAAGAGAGTCCGGACTAGATGATCCTGGATCAGTGGATTAGTCGTAATGCCCTGCTTGCCCTAAGCTTGTGTGCTGCGTGAGCTACATTCATGCTCTCGATCGCCTCTCCATCTTGGCGATTTGCTATTAAGGCCTCCAATAAATTCGGTTGCTTTGGCATTGGTGTTTGCGAGGCTCGAGGGACAAGTTCAAAAGGGCTTGGGTATCCCCACCTCGAGCTGGATTAGCAATATGTATGTAAATTTTGTAGTTAATTTGCAGTAATTTACGTATGCGTCAAAAGAAGTTCTCTATTCATTACTGTATTCAAATTAGGCCTCACTAATATCCATTTAATTTCATTTAGCTTCGTGACCTCAGATGATTTAATCCACTTAACATTTAATATATTATGTATACTTAAGGTGACCCTTTGCGGCATTGAATAGAGTATTACTCCCTGTCTTTGTCCTCGTTAGTGTTGTATAATGACATTTGAATACTTCTTAGGGAGATATTGTGCTGAGGTCAAGATTTAGGCAGCTTCTAACCTGTTCGGGGTGATGCTTTTACTGCTAGTTGCACAATGCTGTCGAGGTGCCGGAAGTGTTGCGTTGTTTCAGTAACACTTGATGCTTCGTTGTGTGTGTACTGTAGCGTTAATTAATAATAAATTTATTTAAATAATGTGGGGTCGTTCATGATAAGTAACCTAAGGCATTCGTTTTTCCATCGTCATTGCATTTCAAAGGTAAAAATAGAAAGCGTGTCTACTATTTAATTTACTGGTTTATTCACGCTCATACCTTTATTATATTTTGAGTATGTAGTTCCCAAAGTAGATGCTTATGTTTATGTGATCTTTCAGTAAACTGTGCCTTGCTTTACATTGCAAAAGATAGCTAAGGTTCAAGTCCACTGTCGTAGCATTGAATACCATCTTAAAATTACAGCCGTGTCGTACGAGCTCTTCAGTCTCTTGAAATGTTGAGTGGATACTCGTACAGCTCCAGACTTTCAAGCCTATCGAATGCGCTTCAAAGCAAATTTCGTAGTAAATTGTTATTGTAAAATATCTATTTAATGGATAGTTGTCAAGTCGAGAAGACATTAACATGATTTGACTTGTATTATCGACTCATCATTAATTTAGTTTGTTAGACAAGTTTCACTTGAAACCAATTCATTTGACGTATGAAAAATTATTTGAACGATGTCTGGGTCACCTCACATACTCATACATACAGTTCATGAAGATTGAAAATAGGTGCCTACCTGTACCTATCTGGTAGACCAGTCTAATACCTATCTGGTGGGATTTATAATATAACTAGTAGGCTCACACGTAAAAATTCATGTGTTTCTCAATGATTTTTTTGGTTGATTTGCCTGTGGATGCGGGCTTTGCGAAGGAGCTTCCACATTGAAGGATGTGCCTTTGGTGTCTACAATACAATGCTTACAATACATGACGATTTTTCTCCTATCTAAATCTTCAAGAGCGTGACAGAGAGACGGACCAAGTAAGCAAGCAAGCAACAAACTGTGTATTATTATATTGTGGAATAATAATTACTATGATTATTAGTGTCCTAGAGTACAGATTCATTGGAGCATAGCCTGCCTCGCACACTTGTCAGCGTCCACCGTGTTGACTCGCGTGTTGCATTGAGTAAAGTAATATGTTAATGGCACTCAGATCGAGTCATCAATCTCAAAGTTCTTTCATTCCTCTCCTTACCAACAATTTTGTATGAAATATTAGTAAGCTCGGGCTTTAGAAAGTTTGAGCTCCATCAGCAGGTTGTTGGCGATGTGCTGTATTGTTAGAGGCCTCCTCGCATTAGAGGAAGCAATTCGTCTGCGTTTCAGCCTCAACGGCTGGTTTACTCGAGACTTTATCGTGCTTCCTTCCCTGGAGAGGCTTTTGATCTAACTTTACCAAAGTTTCTACGAGTGCCAAGTTATTCGCCGAAATTAGGACAAGTGTCGTTGTCGCGGCCATAGCTTTGTACCTTTTACGGAGTAGGGCGTCTCTGTTGAGTGACGGAAACAATGCGGGGCTCCAGAGCAAGTTCTTAAAAAGCTCAAAAATTGTGCTATATTCACCATAAAATATATGACCGATGTTTTTGTGAACAAATTCTGAAAGAAAAGTATGAGGTGGTTAAGAACCAGTTTTTGGATATTATTTCAGGTGCAGAATAATAAGACGCGGTATTTCGAATAATTTCAGAAAAAATGCACGCTCATTAAGGATCAAAGCAGCTTCGTGAAAGAAACTATAAGTCTTTGAAGAAGAGCGAAGGTACTTGGCCATGAATAGGTAGCAGAGAATTTGAAGAAAAAAAGTTTCTGGAACATGAAGTAGATAAACCAGTACAGATTTTAAAGAAATGAAGAGGAGCCAACAAGACAAGATTGTGTTTGACAACAGAAGCTGAAATAAATTCTCTCGAAAAAACTTGTCAAAATGCCAGATTGTATTTTGAAAACTGGAATACTGTCAGTTAAAATTTATGTATCATTCGCAAAAATTTGTTTGAAGTAACTGAACATTAGGAATAAATAGCGAAGAAACGGCAAGCTGAGAAACTGCTCAAGATAAAATTTCTTTTTATCGAATAAAATTTATAAACACAATCGTTTGATCTGAATATGATCGATTTTTGTCATCAGGATAGTCACACAGGAAAAGACGATGTGGAACAAATCATGAGCTGGTTTTGGATAATTTGTATGTTGATAACTATGAATTTTTTCGAAAAAGATACCTATTTTACAATACTACAGCACTAAGGAGATCAACATCTATACGTAAAGAACTTTACTGCGTGCAAAACAAATTCACGCAATTAAAGCGCATTAGTGTGAAGGTATTTCCCGAATCAGTAAAGTTTTTTATTATTCAGCTGGGAGAATAGAGAAAAACTATCTGGCGCTAATTTCCGATGGCAATTTCTTCGGAACACTATGTATGTGACATGGAAGATACTTGAGGAATGATGTCCTAATGGACTAGCATGGGACGCAAAGACAGAACACTTTTGCACCTGGGAGTCAACTAACATTTATTTCTCCATTGAACAGATTAGTAGGACTGATATTAGTACCGCGAGAATTATGGCAGATTGCCTTCAAATAAGTCTTCATTGATCCAGTATCAGCACGACATGCCTCGATTACACAGGGGAAAGTACAACTGCAGCCACTAAAATAGGATTCAGTAAAACAGAACTCGGTAAAATATCTTTGTAAAATGTATTTCAATGAAAGTTCAACTTGATAAACCACTTGAAGCTTTCAATTGAAATTTTTTCATTCAGAGTGACTTAGGGGTAAAAGTCTTAATTGAACCAATGTTGGAACAAATGGTTGAACTTTTATGGTGCGAGTCTGTGGTACGAGTCTTTGTGGTACGAGTCTTTGTGGTACGAGTCTTTGTGGTATGCACCTTAACCTAGCAGATCTTGGTGAAAAAGGTTTTAATGAAGCAGGTCTTGGTGAAGCAGGTCTAGGCAGAAAAAGTGTTAGGAAGCCTTAACTCGATTCTTAGAGTTCTTAAGTTTCATAGTAGAAGCTAAGTAAACTCGTGGGAACAATGTCATGCAAGGCGGAGGCAGTGTTCTGTATACAGAGACTTACAAAGGTCATGTAAACATAGGAAGACAGGCGCTCTGCAAAAGCTCCTCACACGGTCTTTCTGTGGGAATGTCAAAGAACTTATTCAAGTGTTAAGAGAGGCAGTTGTCACGGTTGCGGTGACAGCGGCTTTAGGGCGGTACTGTCAGCGACAGTCATTGTACCTGAACTCTAACACGGCACCGGCTGTTTTTGCAGAAATGGCAGGCACTTGTACTGGCAACTATGCTAGGAATGATAGAATTGCAGTAATGGCCCTTATGCAGAAACTGTAGCTACAGTGTTGTCAGAAATAGCACAAGATTTCGCAGGGCAGCATTGTTGCTTTTGGCATCTCTAAAAACAGCGTCTGCAATGACGGGCTCAATGAGCTCTGACGGTGGTGCTTGCTGCTAAACAGTTGGCAACAACAACAGCAGCAGTCCTAACAACTCGAACAGTAAAAGGAACAGCAGCAACAGCCCTAACAACAGCTGCAACAGTTACAGGAACAGCAACAGTAGCCCTAACTACAATGGTTACAGGAACAGCAGCAGCAGCCGCCGTAACAACAGTTACAGGAACAGCAGCAGCAGCAGCCCTAACAACAGTTACAGGCACAACAGCAGCAGCAGCAGCAGCCCTAACAACAGTTATAGGCACAACAACAGCAGCAGCCCTAACAACAGTTACAGGCACAACAGCAGCAGCCCTAACAACAGTTACAGGCACAACAGCAGCAGCAGCCCTAACAACAGTTACAGGAACAGCAGCAGCAGCCCTAACAACAGTTACATAAACAGCAGCAGCAGCCCTAACAACAGTTACAGGAACAGCAGCAGCAGCCCTAACAACAGTTACAGGAACAGCGGCAGCAGCAGCCCTAACAACAGTTACAGGAACAGCAGCATATGCTGTGTAGCCGTCAGCTCTGGTTGCAGTTCTAGCGACGTAGACATTTGCAGCAGCCATGTTGAGAACAGCTCCTACAGCGCCATTTGCAGTAAAAGCGACATCAAGATTTTGAAATCACCACAGCCAACTTGCGACACCTGGAAGGCTTTTTGTGAGGCTAAGATTTTTGATTCAAGGCCGGCTCTAATATATGGCAAACCAATTTTAACGGTACACTTGAGTCCTAAATTCCTTGAATCTAAATATTCTCTACGTTGTTCAGACGGCTAAAATATTTTCATATTATGTATGTAAAATATATATTTGCTAATCATAGTGTGAAGAGTAGTAGACTTACCTAATAGTTGGATGCATTTATTATCTCGTTTTAGTTCGTTGCAATTTTACCTTCATTGATATGGCGACGATCTAGAATCTAGACTATTCATTGGGAGCGTTGAAACAGATGTGCTAGTTGCAGGAATTTTGTGCTAGTAAAATGATGTAGGATTAGTGGGTTACTGAATTGATCTTCAGTTCGGTAATTACATGGCCATCAGTTCACATTGGGTGTTTGCATGGTCTCACAAATCAGTGTCATTCGTATTATCTTTGTGAACATATTGCTAGTTTCATTCTTTATTCATTGTAGTCGTTGAACTATTTAGGATTTGTTGAAAGTTCGTGGATTGATTAGACACCTTGAGATATGTGGATTTGAGTTTTGAATCGTTTATTGAAAATAAACGATTTGACTTTCTTTCGTTGGTCTCGTTTCTTTCCTCCAAAATTTCAAAATATCTTGCACGATATCATCTCAAATTATATACATATCTTCGTTATTCGCCTCGTTGGTTTTTTGTTGTCGAGTTCCGGGTCAAAGTTTTCTTTTTGAGCATCTTTTCGTTCGAGTGCTGGTTTACGTATTATTTACAAGGATACATTCATGTTAAAAAAAATTACGTACGAGTCTCGTCTCTTTTTTTTCTTGCGCTTACCCACGGTACATAACTTTTTTGAGTGCTGCAGCCTCATTACAAGAGTTTTATTTAATTATTCTGTCTTTTGCTTCGGCCACTGAGTTTTGTTCATTAACGTTACTGTGATGATTGATTATCAAGTTAAATAGGGATAACATAATTTTATCTGGCGCATTTGTACCGTGATTTAATTGTGGGACTTTTTTCGCACATTACATTGCGACTGAGCGACTGTAATCTAACAAAACAAGATCCTAGTTTTACGTAGTTGTTCGGTCAATTAACGGTGATTGCCATTAACCCATTATGGCCGAAAGTTGAAAAATGCTCCTAGGGCAATGAAAATAGGTGGAAATTATCAAAACAAACAAACGTAGATCATACCAGTTCCATACGTGTATTGAAAGTGAATTAGACTTAAAAGTACACGCTGGTTGAAAGAAAAGCAAGTTTAACATCATATTTTAAACATTATAAATAATTTTTTGTTACGTCTATTTATATACGCAGCGGCCCTAATGGGTTAATTAATGTGTAGTGTTCGAAGGGTGACTCGAACATACGGTAGTCTAGGAGAAGCTGAAGTTGGAGCGGAACAGAGCTTAGTCTCTGCATGCAGCGACCACGCGTGCCATGTCACCACGAAATGATCGAAGAGCTAAGACTCATCGCCCTGACCATCAAGCAAGAACTCTCAATACCTCCACAGCGCAACTCCGATTGCTCAATATCACAATCAAATATTTTTATTGAAACTTCGTGCTCTTATTATTCGAACAAATACATTACTGTAACTAAGTTTCCGCAGTATTGCTATCTACGTAGTCTGTAGCCATTCATTTTTTGCATCATTATAATCAGCGACGAGAAAGTTGGAGAAGCTCGTTTGTATGAGGCAGTCTTGGACGGCCAGTCTGCTTTCATTAGTGGTAATGATCACCTCTACCTTGGCAAAATGCGATCATGCGCAGCTAATAAGGTCTTTAATACTTCCAACTATTATATTTGATAGACTTGACAAGCTCATTTTAACTTTCAAACAAACCAAGTAAATTTCTGAGCTTATTTTTCCATTGGGTAAGGGGATGCAGCTCTAGCTAATAATGTTGGTCTGCATCTTTCTCCAGTCTTATATTACTTCAACTTAACGAACTTATATACCTAATTTATGTCCATTGAGTTTTTAAAACCTTTTTATCATTGCGCAGTGATGTTTTGGGTTCTTTGTATCAGTATAATTGGTTTCAATAAATGTACTAAGCATCCGAGCTCTTCCGTACCAAACAGCGTAGCATGATTTTTTTTTGAATGACAGTGAAATATTTTGTTTTTAGAGATTGAAAATTTGGTGGCAGCTTCCTATCTTGGGATTAAAAGTTAGTCATTTTAAACAGAAGAGAAAAACCTGTTAATCGATAGTCATCGAAAGTACCTTAAGAAATATTTTTTAGCGAATAACGAAGAAACTATGTCAACATTGTCTTTATTGTTTAGTAGTTTTATTGTTTTTTTCACTCGCTTCAGTGCAATTGTATTATATTTGTGATTTTACGTAAAATACCAGCCATGTAGCCAGTCATACTAGTTAATACGCTCAGTAGTTGACTACATATCACGGGCCTGATTGTCAGAAATTGTTTTACGTTGTTCAATTTTTTACCCTAACTCCAGGGAGCACAAATGTCTTGGTTTAGTGAACTTCAACTTCTATAGATTACTGTTACCAGTTTTATTTGAGTTGCAGTTTTTTCTCGTAGTGTAACCCTCCAGCGGGATGTTCTTGATGTGTGTACAATAATTTCTTGCTGAGGAAAGGAATACAAAATCAAAAATTAAATTGAAAAGTTGTACAGTGCAGCAGGCGCGTGTACAGTGGAGCAGGCGCG
>VCRD01001945.1:15209-78684 GCA_006783055.1 Trinorchestia longiramus
AGGACACCAGCTTGTGAGCACTAGGCATCAATGAACAGTACTAGGACACCAGCTTGTGAGCATTAGGCATCAATGAACAGTGCTAGGACAGCAGCTTGAAACACCTCTCACCGCCAGAATCGTCTCTGCGTTACAATGGATATGATGTTAGAAAAAAATAGACGGACAGAGCGAACATATTAATTAATATGATGTGGAATGTATCAGTTTTAATATTTCGGTTAGCCGGACTCATATTGGGCCACAATGACCTGCGGAAATAAGGACTGAAGCACAAGTGCTGCATTGCAGGACACATGGTGTATGTATTATACTTCTTATCTACCAGCGTTGATAGGAGACGTGCTGACATTGAGAAGCATGAGAGTCGCTCCCTAGTGCTACTATTGCTAACCCTAATGTCATTGTGTGTCATCCATTAGTGCTGACTAGTGTCACTCACTAGTGCTGGTATGGGAGACCCTATCACCACAGCGAAAGTTACTCATTAATACTTAACGCTGGCATTTTGATGCATGAAAGCTACTGTACTGGCTTGGACAGCTGAGGGGGAAAAAACTTGAATTGCTCTTTGTTGTGAAACATGAGGGTCACTGTTACATGCACGTCTGCTCATCTACTATGGCAGCACTTCAGAAACACTAACATGGGGAGCTCTCAGTTTCATCATGGGAGCTCTCGCACTGAAACTGTAATGTAGGGCCGCTCTAATATTTCTATACTGAGGTGTTGGAACATTAATTATGAGACACACCGACCTCGACAACAATACTTGCATGCCCGTCTCAGACTTTGCTTCTCTGTCGACGTGTTTGCACCACAAAAAGTGTTTCACGGCCGTTATTTACGCTTGTCCATTTGACAAGGAACAAGCGTCTGACATTACACTGCTCGCAATGCTTTGTCGTAAATTTCTGCGTAAAATTGTGGTTAGCGATAGCACTTGAGTCTCTCACCTATATTGTCTCCAGTAATTGTTCGATTTCATCGTACTATTTCTTAATTTGAAGTGGATATCACCAAAGCGTGTTCATGAACGCTTCAGATAACAGATTTTATTCGGAAGATATAAAGGAGTTCTCTGTAGGTTAATTTTGTGGGGAAATAGCGAGTTTCAAGTTTCATTTGAACAGTGTGATACTTTCTTTTGAAATTCGTGAACTGATGAGTTCCATGTGATGATTTCTCTTTTTGATTGGTGAGTGAGATATTATATTAGCAGTCTGCGTTGAATAGCTCCTAGATACATTGGCTGATCGTATTGTAAAGAGTATAAAAAGTGGACCAAATCGATCAAAAAACAAAGATTGTATCTTGCTAATTTTCAGTGACAATATATTTAAAGGAATAATGTGCATCACACTTTGGAAAAAATGTACATTGTTTCTTTAAAATGTCTACTTAGAAGTTTAACAGTGAGTTATTTATATTGAGTGTCATGATGGATTTCAAGCGTATTTCTGCGCTCAGCGTTCGTGTCGATAAATGTCGATAGTTGCTCTTTTGCTGTCGATGCAATAACTCAATTTCGCTTTGTTTCAACATTATTTGACAATGAATGGAAGGTGGTTAAATTTACTCCAAAAAATGAAAATGTTAGTTTGAATTTTTAAGAACTCGAACGCTCCAACTTTCCCACGCTGAGCATTATTCCTTTATGTACGCTCTCTACACATTCAAGTTTTTCAATTATTTTCATTTTCACATTTTGGAATGAATGTGTGCGTAATTAGTTCTAATTATCTTCACAACACAATTAAGTGAATTGCAATTTTTCGAAGAGAAAATTGTAAACGAGTCTAGCTTTACTAATTACATTATTTATTTTTGCACATATTGTACACTGAATCGTCATAAATTAAAACAGTTTACTGGAGACTAGAAAATATTCCGCAACTTTTATTTTGAGCACGAGTTCGTGACGTGGAAGTGTTGTGTGCAGTGCGTGGGGAAACAAACGATGAAAGTGCGATAAATGCAAAATAAATGTTTGAAGAAGACAATTTTAATAATTCAATTATTTACCTTTGGTTCTGCGCATTTACAATAAAACGTTATTACGCTTGAAATAACAAGCAGGATGAGTGGAGTCTGTTTTGTTTGTTCATAAATTATATATTGTAGGAATCGTGCCGATGATTTCTTGCTTACTTTCGTTTCCTCTGAACTTGCTGTGTTTTTTTTCAAGTGAATTTTACTTCCCTGCGACGATGTCAATATGCGAGTGCGTCATCTGTACAAAGTGAACCTTGTGAAGACTTGCACTTTGCTCTCAAGCTCAAGAACTTTATTGTCAGGTCAGGTTGCGGGGACAAGTTTATAGTTATTGAGCTGAAGCATATTTTCGTAGCCAAAATACGGTTTTAATTAAATTTTATTTTAGTGTTCTGAGAATATTCAGAGTATTTATCATTACATAGTGAATAATCAGAACAAATCTTTCGTTTTTAGACATGCAATTTTGTTGTGGATAGCCTTTTATGAAAGCAAATATGTTAATAGCACTGAAAGATACACATGCATGGACATTTTAGCTGCATGTGTACAACAGAGGGGTTCAGTCCCTGTCTCTGTATCTCATTGTGAGGCCAGTTGTAGTCAGCATACAGGTGTGGGGAGTTGCAGTGAGTCCCAATGCACACTTTGGGGAAGCCGAATTTTTGTTGCTTGTGTGTGATACTAAAATTTAAATGTAGCTTTATAATAAACCTTAAGTTCTAAATACATCTGTTTAGTAAATTCAAAATAAATAAAATGAAAACTTCCGTAAGTAAGATTTCTCATGATGTGGTTCCAGATTACTCAGCCAAATATGTAGGTAGCCTGAATAGCGGCGTGTTGGCTGCTCAACTGGAACCTTTATGATGTGTTGTCACCTCGCTAGCGTGCAGGTAATAACCAGCACAGTTTGTGGCCTGTTGGGACATTGTGGCTGTCCCTTACGTCTTAATCTCGAATCCTAGCAAAATCATGGCTCGCACTCTCACTTACTTTGCCCTGTAACGCACGCGTTTGATCCGTTCTGAGCTTGCTTGCTTGTATTTTCTATTTCGAATGTTTCATTTCCTCCCTTGGTAATATAATTGGGTGCATAACTTTTGTAAGGCTCATTACAGAAGCTGTGTATTTTCCCTAGGCAAATGATAGTAAAAACACATTTATATGGTACTGATAATTATCAGCACAATATAAATTTTTGTTGATAAATCGTCATCGACGATGACGATGGTCGATAGCGATTTAAAAGTGGATGAATCTCTCCACGCCTTTTTTTGATGTCCAGGATGGTGGATGCACATTTTCACAATAGGTCACTCGTTTTCCTCTGACCAATTAAATCTCACGCAAATTCATAAAATATATGTAAGCCCATTGTAAGGGATGTACCATTCAGCTCGTTCGTGATGTACGTGTGATGTATATTTCATAACGTTTTTTTCGTGTTAGTTCATGCTAATCTACACATTTGATTCTAAATTAACATTTACATACTTTTTCACGTCTTAAAGATCATATCACGTTTCAATGCAAAACCCAATTTTTTACGTTTATTGTCAATGTTTGTGGATTCTAGAGCTGAAAAACAGGCGTCTGTTTTCAAGAACCGTTCCTATGTATGTTTGTGTGCACCTCAAGGAATTACCAATGGCAGTTTTTCTGAGTTCGGTTGCAATGTGTACTACTTCACTGATAGTCTGCTAGTGCTAGGAAATTGCAAAATCAATATGAAACTGAAACGAATAAGTTTTTGAGGTTCTTCCAAGTTTCAACAAAGTGTACAGCTTTTAAGATAGTCTAAAATAGAGTATGCGGTTGTTCATACTGCGAACGGTTGCACTCTCATATAATACTTGAATAGAATTCGCCGTTTATATGAAGGGCAAATTTTTAGAAGAGTTTTTCAGTTTCTTTTTATTTCTTGACAAGTAGAGGCCAGCATGAGGGCCCCATGGAGTGACACTTGAAGGAACTTCAAAGGTTAAAACGGGAACCTGTTGTAATTCTGGTTATGCGTAGTATCAAGACTTAACATAGAGAATGATAAGCATGGATACTATAAAGTAAATCTGTACATGTGCCGTCCCCAGTTGGTACCAGTTTATACAGGGTTACACGGAAGTACTGCCCCAATTTGTTTTTGTTTGCGATTTTTCCCTATATGAACTCATGACTAATTTTGTTCCTGGAAACAATATCTAACATTTAAACTCTCAGTTTAAATCATTTTCATACCGCATTCCAGCTTATTTTTTGTTTACAACAATATAAAGAGAACGAAATGCAATCGCAGAGCTTCAGCAGGTAGGAAAATAAGAGTAAAATTACGGAAATTTTCAAAATAAATAAATCTAGGTGCAAGACTGTTTCCCGGGCCATCCAACGCGTCTGGAAGACTATGAGTGAGAAGGGTCGCTCAGGAGTGGTCGTTTAAGAATTGTAACGATGGAAAATATCTAGAAAAAGATTGCCTCGAGAATTGCAACTAATTTCCGAATATCAATGAGAAAGATGGCTGCACAACTTGAAGTGTCCAGAAATCAGTTCGTCGAAAACATAGGGGAATTAAGTCTTTGAAGGTGAGACCCGTTCACAGCATGAGTAAGACCAGAGAGGAAAAAAAGAACCCAATGAAGAATGTTGTTATCAAAACGTTTGGGTCGCTGAATGCATTGGATCACTTTTATATAATGGTACCATTTTTGCCAATAACTGTGACTCGTTTGGAAATAAATAAATCCATCCTTATACAAGAAACTACTATAGTTTATACTCGTATATTCTGTGGATCAAATGGGAAATATTTGTTAACACTTTGAATTAGCAATCGAATACATGAAGTTACCAAGAACTGGTATTGCCATTTTGCTGTGAATTCGCAGCTCGATATTTTTTACCTTATTTCACCTTCGTGGAAGCGATAATTTTGAGTCTTTTTCAAAAAGGTATTGCGTGAATGGTTCGAACAATTTCCAACGGGTGCTCAAAAAAAAGAACACTGGGCAAAATATTTTTTTGAAAAAGCTAAATTGAATTATTTAGTTAAGAGCGAGGAGGCCTAAAAGGCATACATATTGCAGTCAAAAAAAACTTATCCTGATGAACTTATGAAAAAACTAGTGAAATATATATTTTCAAGGTTTCTCAACTGTGCAATTACTATCGATTCCAAAAACACCTCAAACATTTTCTAACTGCGAAGGACTGTCAGAGCATTTTCCAGGCCCTGCCTATAGGGAAGCTTGGCGGGGATTCTACATCCTGCTCATGAGATATTTTTCTTTGGAATTTAGGAGCATTTGTCGTTAGATTTTGTGGCTCTGAGAGACTGTCTAGGGTTTTTTTTACGACCGCAAGTGGAGGAAGTCGCGATTTTGAGGCTTTCGCTTGAGAGTCAGAGTAGATTTACCTTCGTGTCTGCGAGATGAAATTTGTATGTGGAAACCGGTTTTGTTCATACTTGCATCGGGCTCACACTTAAGTATTGTGGTCTAGTTGATGCTTCAGTAATGCAAGTCTCTGTGTCATGCATGCTAAATTAAATTTATGACAATCTTGATGCGTAGAGTGAGCCAATATCTCCTGACAATCACTGATGTGTGATTGTTATTGCAAGAAATGAGATGCATTGCTATAAGAATATAGCAAAAATAAGATAAATTCAGAGAATTGGGGAGGATATTAAATCCTGATATCGAAAAAGTAGAAATAAGCATTTATATTTTAAAGAATGGTGGATCATTACCAGAAGGGGATGCAGTAAAACAACTCGTTAACTTTTTTATTTTGGTTGCTGAACACATCAGTATAGACCTGGTCGTGTTTGTTTCGATGCAAGAGCTCATCTTGCTCAGTATAATGCCTTCTGTTGTCGTCTACTTCACAAGAAATTAAACATTTTTAGGTTTTGCATGAGCAGACGATTCCATATTGCTAAGATTTAACCTAGAACTTTGATGTTACTGATCACATTACGACTGGATTTCTTAGGTTATTATCAATGGCTGTATGGCAATTGGCCATGATGTCTTAACACGAGAGCGTGTGACTCCTATGTTCAACATAGATGATATTTTTCTACTTTATAATTGGATACCTTTCTCAACCCTCGCTTTTATTGATAAACTATTTGTAAAACTAATTCATGAAAGGCTGAAGAAATTATTCTCTAAATTTTCAACTATTTTGGAAAAGTAATTTGTGCTTAGTATATAGACAAATATAACTGACTATTTTTCCTTGTTCCCATACTTACTTTCGACTTACAGTACTAAGAAGGCAACATTTTCTTTTCCATGACTCGGCAAGCGTCTTTTTTTCTGCAAAGCGGTGGGAGCGTCCATTTAATTGTAGGATTTTGATGAAGTAGTGTAAAAGTGTGACAGTATGGACAAAATCCCTCGACTTTCCTTATAAAGATTATCTCTAATGCATTTTTGTTAAGCTGGCAAGTAGAGAGTTTTGGACTATGAAATGTTTTATCGATACCATATCAGTTTCATGGTGATGGATAAGGTGTACGCCTTACAATGAAAATCAAGATTTTCGAAACTTCTTTTCACACGTTTCTGAGAAATTTGAATGTTTATGCACATCATTTTTGAAAATGGGAGACCAAAACGGGAGCAGAATAAATTAATATATGCATATATCGTGAATATTATTATTATGTACTGTTGAAGTCCAAGATTTCTAATTCTAACAGCAGGATTAGAGCTTGTACAGACTCTATAATGCTAATTTCACCTGTGTGCACCACGCAGCGTTGTTAGTTCACTTGCCATTTCTTCAGGCCAATAATCCCACAAATTCTTAGCTAATTTAATAAGAATCGCTTATGTCGTCACTGTGGTCCTATTCCATCATGCTATAGATGTTTACTGTAATCATTCTACTAATTCATCATTCTACATCCCACTGCCGACATGGTTGACGCGGCTAGAAATACGGCATGGGACTTGGGTAAACAACCGAATAATTATCGAAGTAATTATCCGACCCAAGAATGGGCCAGAAGGTTCGTTCCTATAGCCTCATTCTATTCTATTCTATTCTACTATTCCATCATGCTATCGATGTTAACTGTAATAATCATTCTACTAATGCCCTCACTTGGCAAGGATAAACAGATGTGTTTAAAGTGCCATGTAAGTTTGCATCGGACAGAATGTTACTTTTTACTTCAAGTACACGTGAATATGTACTTTCTGATGTTTTTTTGACTGTGATTAGGACCATCTACAAAATTTCAAGTGTAAGCATTAGCACAGCAGCCAGTTTTACCTTCAGCGTATTTTTTGTCTCACGATTCAGCTCAACCTTCATCTTGATTTGCTACGTACTTCTTCTGCCCTTTATTTCAACTAAAACAGGAAGTAAGGAAACTGAGTGCAAGATTCATCATTTTCTGCGCCCCTGGACTCTGAGAGCTGCGTCTTGAGACAGCCAGACTTCAAGTTTACTGCGTTGTTGAAGAATAGTTTCGTGTTTTTCTTGCATTGTTCTGATGCTGATGGGGAGGTTTTGGCAATCAGTGAGGTCTTTTTGTACTAAGTTTTGCATGTATTGCTTGTTGCGCAAGTTATACAATGAATATCGGATTTATTTAAATCTCTTGTCTCAACAGACAAAATATTTTTGAGCCTTGAGGAAATGTTGAAGCTAAATTCACTAATATCCCTGAAAATACTTCCGATTTTTAAATGACTAGAATTATCTAGTTTAGAGCTTTAAAGTATTTGTTTCGTTTTTGGGTCGTGTTTTGATTGCAACATCTTGAATATTGAATTGAAAGTGCAAATGCAGAGAAGATGACTTATTATAAATAATGCTTCCTTGTATGGGAACTTTTTTCTTTAATGCTAGCCAATTTAAGTCGTAATTGCTTTCCTTTGTAGGTTGCTTTCGTTCAAGTTCGAAGTCCAGGAGACCTTTGAGTTGTTGAATCTATCCCACATATCGTTTTCTCAGTTTTGTACCGTATCATTTTACAAAATCTTAATAATTAAATTTATCATCATTGTGCTAAAATAGGGCGTTGGACTGTCCATGCCTTAAGTCTGTTTATGCGAAGTTTATCCCATGCTTCAGTGATGCTTAATGGAAATTTATGGATTAAAATGAGGAAAGATGTAAGTTAAAAAATAATAAGAAACACTTCGACAAATCCCACCAAGGCATGCAGGGGAAATTAAAACCGCAGGTTCTTTTAGAAACTACGATGTACTTCTCTACGAAGTTAAGTCTGCAATCCTCTTCACCGCATTACTTTTTAGGAAGTTCAGCTGTACTTTTCCCGAAGCTCTGAACACTTGTGTTAACTGCTCCGTGCAGAGGCCGGTGGGTTTGGCTGCAGGTGCCCCCTGAAAATGCCTCATGCTTAGCGAGGTTCCTTAAGTCGAGGGCTCGCATTACCAGGACGGGCTCTGACGAATGCGAGTTGCACGAGTGGAGCACTTCACACTAATGAGATGCACTTGCTGCTTCCTTTAGTCATTTAGCGTAATAAATTTTACTGAGGCTTGCTTCGTGCTAATTCCTGTAGATTCATGGCGAGTTCCTCGAAATTTTACTTACACTGCGTCTCTGAGGCCATTTTACTAACGATCTGATGATGGTGCATGATATTCATGACCACACCTGCTTCATTATTGTGATGACATCCCCGTTAGAAGGTACAAAGCTCGGAGGATAATTTGCAAGTTGAGTGTTTCCTTGATCTGTAAATGTTGCTCACAACTGTGTCCTATTATGAAGATTCCTGTTCAATACTGGTAATTTGAACGCCGTTTTATTTTACTGCCTACACAATTTTAGTATTCCGTAATTCTAACTCTTTTAAATCTGTGCAATGAACGAATATGCCTCATGAAATATTGTTTTCATTGATTTTCAGACGCTTATAACTTTGCACTGGTAAATAAAACACCTTAAATTGCTGCTTAATGTAGTGTCGAGGAACACGCTAACACTCCGCTGTAAACTGTACATCCGGAACAGTATTTCTTCAAGAAATATCCTCTTTAGAGGAAGCAAGTCGTTAACTTTGCTAAAATAACGCTCTAGTGTAAGCTTGATGTCCGGGCTATAACTTCCAGCCATGAATTTGCTGTAGTTCGGCAACATAGCCTGAACATTATTTACAACTACGGAAGCTTACATAGCCAGTGGTAGGCGGGCGTTATTGGTTTATGAACAATTCAGTCGTAGGGAAACGTGTGAAGAGTTTCAATTGTTAGAAAAGGGAACGGAAACAAGGCTTCATATAACGGTGCCAATAATACAGGGTCAGGCAAAATGATCTGACACATTTGTAGGTTAAATTTGTAGGTTAAATGTGTCGGATCATTTCGCCTGACCCTGTACTCGTATACCATCAGCCGTGTGTACTGTAGAACGCAATTGACCCTACGCCAATTCTGGTACTTACAAACTCAGCCTATATAAGTGCCAAACTTGGCGTAGGGTCAATTTTTGCAAGACGGTGTAACGCCGGGCCGCTCTGAATATTTAAAGCTGAATGCACCACTCCAGGTCTCCCTGCGTCTGATGCCTACGAGTGTGAGCTTAAAGCACTTGTCCGCAGCTGCTCAAGTTTAAATCTTAGTTACATGTTCAACTGACCATCTTGCGCCACTGACGAGCAGCACGCCACTGACGAGCAGCACGCCACTGACGAGCAGCACGTCAGTGACGAGCAGCACACCACTGACAAGCAGCATACCACTGACGAGCAGCACGTCAGTGACGAGCAGCACGTCAGTGACGAGCAGCACGCCAGTGACGAGCAGCACGCCAGTGACGAGCAGCACGTCACTGACGAGCAGCACGCCAGTGACGAGCAGCACGCCAGTGACGAGCAGCACGCCAGTGACGAGCAGCACGCCACTGACGAGCAGCACGCCACTGACGAGCAGCACGCCACTGACGAGCAGCACGCCACTGACGAGCAGCACGCCACTGACGAGCAGCACGCCACTGACGAGCAGCACGCCAGTGACGAGCAGCACGCCAGTGACGAGCAGCACGTCACTGACGAGCAGCACGTCACTGAATTATATCGTCTTACAAATCCATTTGCGTTTGTTGATGGACGTTTGTTCTGCTTGGTGCGCGCTAGCACTTTCTAGGAGCTTATGGGCATAAAAACGTGAACGGAGTCATATCTGGTGAGGAATATTCTATATAAATGAAACATAAAAACATTTATGGCTGGCATTAAGGTTGAGCATTTAGGCTGAGCTCTGAGGCTGCTTGCTCAGCGAAACAGCGCAGCAGGACGCTCCTGAAAAATGGTGGGATGATTCGAGAGGATGATTCACTGGGATCGCGCTCTAGTTCAGGGATAGTTTCATTCCTTACTCGCACTTGCCCCCGCGTACTGAGAGATATGGAGCACATCTACACTTCATTCCTACGCGCACACTTCCTAGACAGACACGTGCCCCCATCCTCCTCCACACCTCAGCCTCTACAGACACGTGCCCCATCCTCCTCCACACCTCAGCCTGTACAGACACGTGCCCCCACCCTCCTCCATACCTCAGCCTCTACAGACCCGAGTTCTCTTGGTGAAATTTTTACTCGTGGGTTTTGTGAAGCAATTGGTAGGAAGTTATGTGTTTGGTGGTGCAATCATTTCCATTGCTGGGAGTAGTGTAATATAACAGAGGATTTACTTCGCTTTATATCGAGCCCTAGCTTGGCCTGTTTCTTCAACAGCACTAACTGCGGATTAGCAAGAGGAGATCCGTCCTGTAGATCGTGACTTATTGGGACATTGTCAGTACGTCTTTTGGAAACTGTCACAAGGCTTGTGAAATGATGTATCACAAGCGTGAACATTCACTTGCTGTCAAGAGTTATCGGATTTCACTTCCTCTTTAATCGAAAAAATGTATTTAGTCAGAATCTAATAAAGTTTTCGATCTCCATACCAGTTAAATCTTGATTTACATTTCGTGGCATCTTCAGAGTGCTGCAGCTCTAAATATTGTCTGGTAAACCAGCCAAACTTGATAATTTTTTCAACATACAGTACTCATGCACGTATCTTTTCATCTGTACGCTGAAACTTCGTTATTTTCACCATCATTATTTGCATTATTCACGACTTGTAGTCTTTTAAAAGTATTTCTTCATTATTTGCACGATTACCCAGTTATTATTGTGATTTTTATTGACGCTTACCTGCATATATAAACTCTTCAAATCTTGAAATTTTGACTTTAATTGCGACTAATAACGAGACTTAAGTGTAAACCATTCAAGTGACACTCATCCCAACCAACACAACTTGTATTTTCAGTTGGCAACAATTTGTTATTATTACTAATGATGACGAAACTATTTGTGCATTTGGAATGATGGTAAAATCTCGCTCACGACTGGAAGGAACCATTGCCCATCCCACCATTGTGTATTTAAAGCATTGTGTACAATGTGCAGCATTTAATACATTAATTCGAAGTTTATTTTCACTGTGTTTTCCCTTGACGCTAAATGAATACGTCGACGACTTGGCAGGTCATGATGGCCCTGAAAGGAGCGGTGTGAACCTTTACACACACGGTCCTGTTGTGCACTGAATGCTTACATATCGTCACGAGAAGCACGAGGGGAACACATTTCTCTGCCAGAATGGCTTCTGTCTGTGCGACAAATCGTTTAAACTGGAAGACAAATGTTGTCCACCTTAGTTGTAGCTTGTTGCTGGCATTTTACTCTTGAAGTTTAGAGTACTAATAATACGTTGTTCTATAGCTACTTTACTCACGTGTACATTCTTATTTACATTTTTGGTTCCAAACGTAAATATCATTTGTCTCCCTATCACAGGGAAGGGGAGACAGCGCAGAGCGGACGTATTTACTATTCAAAATACTCTTACCCTGAATGAAAAGGTGAAGGACAACGTATAATAAACAATGTTATTCCCCGTCATTCTGGGCAAAATTCATCAAAGAGGAATGAAATTAGAATTTGTGGTATTTATCATGCTCGTGAGTGGCAGTATATGCATTGTAGACTTCAAAGTAGCTTAAATGTAAGCCTGATGACTGACTTTCAGATGTCATCAGATAGCAACGAAGAACAAGAGGAGGAAATAAAAAACTTAATTGCTGGCTTTAAACCTGCGACACACATTGTTCAGTTGATGTCGCACGTTTTGTTACAGCGCACCTACTCAAGAAAGAAGAGTAGTAGTGTAAGTAGGAGGGGAATTCGTTGGTGTAAAAAGATTTGATAATTCAGTAGGAATGTTAATTTTTATCTGTTGTGCCACGTACGATTGCGAAAACTTCTTTCAAATTCACGAGTTTTGGAAAACATGGCGTAATCATGCTTCAGGTAAATTCTGAATGTCTTTCATCAACATATTGGTAAATAGTTTGATATTCGTTTAAGGATTTCAACCTGCAGTTTTCATTGAAGCTACTCAAATATCATTTGAGTTTAAAAAATTGTAGCTTATATCAGAAAAATTCAAGAACGCAAGGTAGGTGAAATTGTTCGAAATTTGTAATTATTCCGTCACTTTTAGACTTGGATACTCTTCTCGCTCGCACCAGTAATAGTTGACAGAATGTCCACACAACATAGTGCAGTCACTGTCTTATGCAACAAACTTCCACTATCGTTTTGAATGTATCATCTTTTCAACAATGGGGGGCTGGATAGACGAAGCGTTAAAGGATAGCAGTTTGTGGAAAGCAGCGAACAGAAAGCAGCTACGAACAGAAGCCGTCTCCAGGGAACGCTCTTTCTCGACGCTTGCCCGCCACATTGCGAGGATGCAAGTCTTGTGAATAATCTAGCTGCTTTGAAATTATGCCCAGCAACTCAGCAGCGGCAACAATAGCAGCCTCAAGCTTCCTATTGAGTTTAAATTAAAGCTAAACCTTGAGTGATGGGACCTGCCAAATTCCATTAAGAGTTATTTCAAGAGGCTGTCGACGCACCGCTCTGTCTCAAGAAAATCAGTACCTATCAAAAGATGGAGACAATTTTTACCAACTGATTTCAATTTGGTTTCCTGAAGAGCCCTCTTTAGCACCGTTGTAACTTTATGGTGGTCATAACTTCAATTATTCTGTTAAATTCTGAGAAATTCTTCCAATGTTTTGAAATCCATGTACGAGTATTTGCTGCATTACTTCCATTTTGGTTTCGCTGTTTTTTGTTCTTAATTGGCCTTAATATCACAGTTTTGTTTTTTTGCACTGTTAGTTTAGTGACTATTATGCCTCTTGTCTGAGTCAAGAATGTCGTTAGTACAAATATGGCACATTGTACACTAAGGCCGAAATGATTTGTTCAGAGGTGTTCACAAGAGCCCATGCGTAAAACGTAAGAACTGGCCAATGTTTATGGTTCACGAACAACTTTTCAATTCAGTTTGATCGATTTGGTGAATATGTTTCAAAATAAAATAAGTTATACAGATGGTTAGTGTTGGGTTAGTTTGCTGCAGTCGTGCAGGTTCCTCGTTATGGTTGTCACCTTATCTTCTATTTTGCTCTTCGTATTCATCATCGTAAAAGTTAATTCATTTCTTGTTTTTCGAATTTACTCTGACAATTGAATCGTGGAGACGATATTAATGGATGATATTATTCAGCGGACTGAAATTATTTTGTAGGATAATTGGTATTCTTCCCATACTTTGTTTTACTGAATAGAGTTCTGATTGAGAAGAAAAATCTCGCTCGATTTTTGCAGGCCGTATAAATCGGAATGTGGAGTTCTAACCATCGCAATATGATCGATTTTCCCCAAATGACTGGTCTCTCTTTTTGCCTGAAAGTATTTCGGGATGACCGACTGGGGTTCGAATGCGCAGAAATTACGATTCGATGTTGTTTAACTACTGTCATGTCTTTCCTTTAAATGGTTACTGTTCGCTTCAATTTCGCAGACGGAAGACCTCGAGTTATTATGCAAATTCATACGAATTTCAATGGGTAGCCAACTTCAGCATACGACCGCATATTGCAGAGCCTGCCTTGCTCTCTGACGACCGTCTACGACTCTGACCTTAATTGTCGAGTGTCTTAACATTGTACCTGTGGTTTTCTTTACCTCTTTGGAAAACGCTTTTCATTTTAAAAAGTTTCTTCATGACTGATCTTCAATTTATTGACTTGAAATTTAGACAAATTTAGTAACTGAAAGATACTAGTACACAAAAATTGCTGTAATTAAAGTATTTTGTCCAATTCACAATCAATTCTTCAGTCGTTACTAAATTTCCGTTTTCTTTCAAAAATTCATCAGATAAAGGAATTTCAGCAGACTTTGTTAGGATTTTTCTTCTATTTGAAATGATTTGACATGTGTATTGATGTAGCTATGTTAGTCATTTAGAAATGATCGTATTTTCTGTGGAAGAAGAACTAAACGACAACCAATTATATTTCCCATATTAGGCCTGTGCGTCAGAAGCTTTTCTGGAAAATGCGCTAAATAATAAACCTCCTTTCATACCATTTTATGAAGCATAAACAACTGATGAGCGTGTTTCAATAATTTGTTTCTCAGTGTTAGAGTATACCAGAGTGTTAGTCGAACAACTAGTTATATCATTTGTCTTTGATCTCATCAAGATTTCCTGTTTCATACTCGTCAGTTTCGGCTTGGTGCATGTGAATAAACTACTTTAGAATTATATTATTCACTTAAATTTCATTTTTATATTTCGCATTTATTGAGCAGCTGGAACCGACGTCAACGTTCGTTGGGAGTACATTTGTGTACCTGTACAATTTTAAAGTTCCACTTGCCTAGGAGAGAGACAATATTAATAGCTATGGTGAGATGACAATTTCATGCCAGTGCTATAATAATTAATTCATATGCTTTTGATTTTTTGAACAAGAACAGTTCATGTTATTTAACATGAAGCTTGTCAATTTTAAAATTATCCTGTCTCTTAGGCCTGACAGAGATTGCTTTTGAACCGAAAAATTACTCAATTCCAGTACAGTATATAATGTTCCTCCTGAAAAAAAACAATTGTTTTCGAATTGAGGTCTCAAATTGCGACGTCGTTCTCCTGAAAAGCCTGGAATTACGTTATACTGCTGAAAGAGTTTAAATTATCATGAATGATCAAATGAAGAGCTCGGAAAAATTGTCCTAATCCTCCGTCACAAAAGACTTGCGTAATTATAGGAGCGGGACGCTTCGTGGCTAGCATGGTGAGGGCTGGTGCTAGAGCTAAGTAAACTTGCTTCCTGACAAGTAAATTTCATTTGTTTTAGTGCAAACTGAAACATGGAAGACACCAGTGCAGATAATCAGGGATTGAGAGACGATTATTTACGATGGGAAACTATACTCATCAGTGCACACTGCGTACCTTATATTTCGTTCATCACTGAGAATACAAATTTGTTGTCATGAAGTTGAGCAGACTTAACACGCAATGAAAAATAAAAGTAAAAGGTTTTAGTCTCAGTACAAAATTCCTGTTCTGACCTACGTCGCTAATAAACGCGAAGGCATCAATGTACCATTTTAACAAGATGGGCAACCATGAACATTATTCTCGTCGTCGATGCCATCCACTCCAGATGGATGCATTCAGTGGAGGATAGCTGGATGGCTCCCGAGTCATCCGGCTATCCCGTAAACTATTTTTCGTTCGATGGTTTCACATTATTTTCAGTTATTAGGGTGTGCTTGATATTGTTTTACTTCAATTTATATACAGTGTTACATCCGAAACCAAGAGTTGTGTGTGTACTTCCATGTTGTTGTTTCAGAACCCTGGAATTGTGTGTGCACCTCCTTGTTAGCAGTAACTCTGTTACTCGGTGTGCAAATTTTGCAGCAAAAGGCCTTCCTTCCGAATTTAAGTTTCGTGTCACTCCTTCAGCAATTTTGATAGAATAGACTGAACTATTGGAAATAAACTTAAAGTTCATTTTTATTCTTATTATACTCCTAGTAATATATTCTCATAATTTTTATTCAATTAAGAGTTGAATTCAACGAAAAATATTTCGGGGCCCTCTGTCAAAGTTTAGGTGATAGTACTGATGACAATTGATTGCTTACTCCTTGTCAAAGTTGTTGTGTGATATTTTATTCAAGAATACTTAACCATGAGACTAATCTTGCCTCAGTTAACAAGGTTAGCAGTCATTCTTCTGTGACTAAACGTGGGTTCTAAATTTTAGTAACAAGCGAAATTTGACGTGACGAAAAGCAGCGTAATTTCGCTCGTGTCCCTGCTTCTTTCTGATGCAAATTCGCTTTGACTTCAGCGTCCACGGTTTGATGTCAGCCGTGGGACCAATTCCCCGTGGCACATATTAAGATAATGTTAATAATTTGGTTCCTGCTAGAAAATGTGGACAGGAACGCTTCCATGGCTATCCATTGGAATGGATGTGGTCAGTGAGATTCATGTGTAAACAGAGCGATACCCCTAGAATTATTTGTTAATGTGAAGATAAATCGAAGTTGCATTTGCTGTAATGAAGAACTTTCATAGCGGCAATCTCTTCCAAAAATATGACTTTGGCTCATGCTGAGAGAAGGGAAGTACATACGAGTATACCGAAATGGGAATATTGGCATCAATCAATTATTATATTACGAAATTTAGCACCGAAGGCCTTGCAATGAAACCCGTGTAATATCTTAATATAACTTAGTATTTTCAATATCACTTAAAATTTAAATTCAACTCGATATTTACAGGAACAACTGCTATTTTAGTAGTGTGCTAGTAAGGCATTTTCGTCACTCATTTCCCATAAAGCATTAGTGTCCAAGATGCTCGTGTGTTTTATAATTTTGTTTTGCTGGTTACTAGTCTTTTTAGTTGAAAACAGCTTATTTTGTAAAGAGGTGTAAAGTTCTGATATGACAAAAGATGCAATTCGAATTAAATCAAACTTATATGCTGGCAAGCTCCCAGAAGAACAATTTCTTGAGTAAATGCTGTCTCTTTTCACGAAGACTTAGAAAAATAGTGCAAACAATTGGGCAATATTATCGTTGGAGAGAAAAACTTCAGCATTTATGAACGATAATCCCAAAATGCGCCTATAATCGGCAGTATACAAAATACATCAAAACACATGTGTTCGTCCTGCAGTGAATTAAAATCTCGGACTTGAGTTGTGCTGGGGATGTGGTATAATCTAGCTCGATTTTAAAATTAATAAAAATATAGAAATCTCTATCACAAGCCTCTAAATGAACATGTGAGCTGTAACGGTCGTCTGGTTAAATTTTTAACTTTTTCCTCGCTATTCCTACTACACTGATTTTTTGTTACCGGGCAGTAACGTTAAATTGGAACCAAAATCTACGAATGTGTGCCGATTCTTTTTGTGTTCTGAGAAGTTCAAATACCCACCTGGGACAAGCCAAATTCAAAACTGTCACTTACTCCGACTGGCTGCACGAATGTGCAATTGTGTCTGAAACAATGTCGCGTTGAATAAAAGTTCCACCCTGAGGACGTAAGCATTTTTTTCACTGCCTGTGGAGTCTGTCTTACATCAGCAGCTTTTTGCTTCCGCTCTTCAGAAAAAAGGCAGAGCCTAAACTTACTAGTTTCGGTGTGAGTCAAGTTATTTTAATTAGATCATGCTCGTTATTTCTTTCATACAATCATTTTCGCCTGAACCTTTTTGTCCTGTTGATTTTTATTGTGCTCAGTGATCACAGGCAGGGCTTTAGAATGGTTGCATCATTATTTCGAATGTTGCAGTACATATATGCTTCACCGTTAGCGCCAACGCCATGTTTTTAGTTTGCATTTAGCTTTAAAATTTCTGTCAAAGTTCTATTAGTGGTCTGTGTATTCATGTTCATTGAAAATTGCTTACGCTTCGTTTTGCTGTCCAACATTATGCTGCCTTGATCCTTTCATAAGTCAATTGGGTTTTTATAGGTACAAGTGCAGATTCCGTGCTTCCAGCTTGGTCTCTACGTCTTCCTGTCCTTGGCTTTGGTTACTTCATGTATCAATTCTGAAGTATTATATATTTGTCATGCTCACGGAGTGGTAAAAGTGAAAAGCACTGTGGCACATTAATAGTAACGGTAGAAACATGACATGAACACTATTTGATTTTACTTCTTTTTATATCAGTTTTCCTCACGTGTTTCTGCTCTGGCAGCTCTTAGTGTTAATTTTGCTCTCGTATTTGTGCCTGACAGCTCTAAATATGAATTCTACTCATATATTTATGCCTGACAGCTCTTAATGTTAGTTCTGCTCATGTATTTATGCCTGACAGCTCTTCACTTTTGGAACAACGCTGGAATAAACACGATATCTGTACACTACTGTCAAGGCTCGTTGCTCATTCAGATCAGGTGTTGCAGCTTTCACAAGCTGATGAACAGGTCAAGTATAATTACGCTTTTACGCTTTGATGAAGATTAAACATAACGCTTTGTTCCACTATGTCGAACAACGATTCTCATCTCATTACGCATACTTTTCTGTGTAAGGTTCGATTGATGCCTCTTAAATATGAAAGTGCCATTATCATTTGAC
Organism: Trinorchestia longiramus; assembly: GCA_006783055.1. Lineage (NCBI taxonomy): Eukaryota > Metazoa > Arthropoda > Malacostraca > Amphipoda > Talitridae > Trinorchestia > Trinorchestia longiramus. Next base: position 33,733 of record VCRD01001945.1, read on the forward strand.
CCATAAAAAAGTTGTTTAATGCTCAAAATTTATATTAGAATTGCTTTGGCTCCAGTTCAGTTTATTGAAAACTTTGATATATTTCTTTTTCTGAATGTCACATTATTAATGCACACAGGAATGGTTTTCATCGCTTCGTTTTCCCAGTGTTTTATTTTTTTACATTTTGCCTTTTCGTGACGTGAGTTTTTCTTTGTATTGGTTTAAATCTCAAGTATAACGGAGAAGTGAAACAATTTGTTATTAAACAACAGTGTTCGTAGTACTACATTCATGAAAAAGCGCTCACGCATAGCGGACATTAAAATCTTTTTTCAAAGTGAATACCGAAGTCTTATTGCATGTCTAAGACCTAGTCATATTCTTATTGAGGCTTGTGGCTTGCTAATTTAAGGGAAGGAAAAACAGTTGACTAAGTACAACTTCATTGATGTTCAGCTAACAGCGGTGTGTGTATGTGTGTGTTCTTGCATTTCTTTGAGTCAAAACGGTTGGAACGACGAAAAAAAGTCATGTCTTTTGTTAGAATGTTTTTCTTTATGGGAAAACTTTACCTTCGTCTCACCTATTTTAATATTTAGCAAGTGATGATGCCAATGATTGACGAGCTCCAAGACTCGGTCTCCTTTGTTTCGCTTGTATCAATTTATGTAGGAGAGCACACATCGAGCAACTGAGCGTCTTGACATCGCAGCATCTGATTTATAGGTTCCTTGTTGTACTGCGTGTAGTGGAACAGTAGCTTTCTGTGGTCTTGCATGTGGCCTCTTTGTGAATGGCTCTCTTGTTCAACCAAAACCTTCAATAAAATCACAAAATTGAAGGTAATTTGTATTCTAATGCATACAACGGGGCTTTTTTTCTAAAGGATTGTTCTTTAATTCGTCATTTCTGTGTACTTTTATAACGCTTCACGCGAGCCTTATAACACAGTTTCTCACTGGGATTAAAATGAACAGCTTTAGGTACAACAACTAAAAAGTGATAGATTTTACTGCTACCACTTGCTTGCTGTTGGGTTACGTTCCTAGTAACATACTTGCTAATTTTATACTTTCGTATACGGCTCATGAACGTATACGGCATTATGAAAAAAGTAATTTTATGTTGTACTAACTTGTTACCCCACCTACTTTATTTTGCTGGTGACTTAGTGGCCCTTGTCTTGGTGATGAACCAGGTTTGTCTATGCCAGTTAGGCCTTCATGATGATATGAACTGCATCTGCAATGATGGCTTGCATGCTCTGCAAGTTATACCGCTGTGTTACTCTGTCTTTAGGTGACCTTCATCATATTCTTGTAGCATTGTTCTCTCGAAAGTGACGTGTGTATGGTTTGGGGATATTGATGCTTTGTGCGCTCACATCTTGTGCTGAATGTTGTTGTGCTGGTGACCATGTTGCTGTACACATTACGTTGTGGCAAAGCAGATAATGTATGTTAAGTTGTTGCAAAGCAGATCGCATATATTAATATGTGAATAAACCTATGATTTTCCGATGCTGTTCATTTCAATTAGATTTTTATGAAAATTATGTCTCTGTGTCGGTGGTCTTTCAATTGCTTCTTGTCATTATTTAAATAACATTTTACTTCAGTGTATTTGCTGTGGTTAAGTCGATGTTTATATTGTGTCGGTAACTTTATTATTCTTCATGTAACATTGTTCTTATTCTGTAGTTATAGAGTTAATTGAAACAACTTCAACTTCAGCTGTTTTGGGTCATATGAAATGTAATCTATACGATGTTATTGTTTCATTGAACATGTTATTATTTTGAGTCTCTGTGATGATTTGCTGGTTGGTATTCGTGATGTTTCTTGAATGCTCTTCTCATTGTTTTTAAGTTGACAGTTGTGATCATTTTGCCATTGTTTTGATGTTCTCACTATTATATTGCCACTACCATAGTTTTAACGTCCTTTTAGCAGCCCTGACGCCTTTGTCATTGTTTTGATATCGGTTGTAACGGCTTTGGGTTTGTCGATATTTAGTTGCCCTCACTATTTTTCTGATGTCATTGACGTCTTTCTGATGTCCTTGTGATTGTTTTCAAGTAATCATTGTTTTTTGTTCTGACTGGTTTGTATGTCATTCTTATTGTTTTAATATTTTCATCAATATCTAATTCTGTAGCTTATCGTTGTCTGTTTGTTTGGGTTGTCTTGCCATTGTTTGTATGACGTTATTTGTGGTCTTGTAATTTTTAGAATGATCTTGTCTTTGTTTTGTTGACTATACCATTGTGACGGATACCATGTTATTGATCGCCAAGTTTTGCCATTGTTTAGCATCATTTTGCACCGTACAGAGAACAGACGAATCTTGTAAAACCTACTGACTCGCTATTTTGAAGTAATCTAGGGTGTATCTCATTCATTTTGTCATCCAGTACTTGCTTTGACCTCAGTATTCCTCGAAATTTCTACTTGAATAAAAGCAATTGTCAATTTGAATCGATCAATTACTCATGAGAACGGCGAATGAATGAAAAACTGAAGATTCCTTGGCAGCTCACTTGCCACTCAAGGTTCATTTGAAAAAGTCAAACTCAAAATTAATCGTGCTCCTGAGGCTAAATTTTGGTTATTGCTTTTTAATTATTTCGATACCACACGACTAGGAGTCTGTTTCAATTAGTACAGTTGATCCACTGCTGCAAATGAATATTATTTAAATAGCCTTAATGACAAGCGTGATCACAGTGCATTCAGTCCGTACACGAACCTACATGCCGGTCTCATTTTTGACATCGTGAGAGCTTTGCCTGTCTTGTTCCCTTGGTTGCTGTAATATGTATGTTGGATATTATAGCTGTTTTCTTGTATTGGAAATATAAGTGGCTGTGGACTGCATCGTTCATACTCTCATCGTCGTGAGCTCATATTTGAAATGTCTTGAAAAAAATTGGTTAACTCTAATGGGCATCCTCAGCTCACTTATTTGTTATGATAATATTATTTGCCATGTTAATGTTATTGGGAATGAAAATAGGGTCTGTTAGCTAACTTAATATCCGTAATGGCTGTTGTCGAATTTCAATTTTATGAAAGATGTCCGTAAAATACTATTGGTTCCTGTGTTTATCTTTTCAATCCTGCTGATGATTGGGATGCGGTGTTCAGTATTTTCCTGTCACTGGGCAGTGCTTCTAAATACTGCTGATAATTAGGAAGTGATAGTATCGCCAATCACCGGGCAGTGCTGCTCATTATTGCTGATTGCTTTAGTGCGTATGCAAGAATAATTGCAGCAAAGCGACAGGGGAATACGAGCTGTGGAGGATCGCTCTTCAGCGACTCTTGGACTTTAAAACTGAGGAGCTCCTGACAATGTCTGCCCTCGTCAGTCAACTTGTGGGATTTAGATCTCGACGGTGGCAGCCTTAACTACGCTCCGCACAACCGGCAACACATCTAGCTATTGCTTGTACTGGGTTAGTTTTATAATTAGATAGGCCTTGTTGTTTTATTTTTTCTGCATCCCGTTCTCTCGTGAGTAGTCAAGCAACAAATGTCATGCAAGAATGTCGTCGATATTTGATCTGTCTACTTCAATGGTAACTTTTTCTTCTCACTGAAATTCTCCCAGTCACTGTTAAAACAATATTAATGCTAATTCATTATTTAAAATTCGGTGTATGCTAACGATATTTGTACAGTGATTTTCGCAACGAAGAAGCCGAGATCAATGCTGCCCAAAAAAAGGACACGCATGTTATGTTCACTTTTGGAGGTTGGCGGACATCCAGCAATGGGCGTGGAAATTATGAGAATAATGTATAACGAGAAGTACAGAAATTATAATCGGATTGGCAGATACCAAACCAGCTAATCGGGATCACTAGGTCTCGTTTATCCTGCAGAGTCTCGTCCTGCTGTCAACTCAACAGACAAGAAACTACGGCCTTAGCAGTTGACTCGAGACGCTGCATTTCCTTAATGAAGAACATCCCTGTGAGGCGTTTGAAATTATGCCTTCTAAGCTGAGTAGTGAGCGAAGGAACTCATGTCATTAGCGTTGTTGCCGAGGCTCTACACGTCTGAAGAATGTGAGTCATGCTGCAGCGCATCTGACTTAGTGGCATCTTATGTTGATTGGGACAGTGGTCGTGTTTCGCTATTCTCTACTCCTGGCAATGCTTTCCATGTAACGCTGGGTGTCGTCGAGTTTTGTGATGTACAATGACCGAGCAAGTACGAAGTGCACTACAATATTGACTGAAAGCAATAGGAGACCGAGACAATATGGTGTAATATTATAGTATAATATTGAGTGTAAGCCTTTCAAACCCGTTAATGCCTTCCAAGAGGTGGAGTGGGGGAGAAACTGACAGTAAATTAGTTAATTATTAGTTATCGTAAGGGTGAGTGCCGGAGAAGTTTTTGATAAATTAACATTACAATTGGACCAACATTTTTAATGAACAGTGAGTACTTTGAGGTAGCGCATTGAAAAAAGTACTGTCAAAACAGAGATCATTTCAGAAACTTTGATATTATTACCGATACGATATGTGCTTATTCCTAGATAAAAATGTATTCGGAAAAATTTGTGGTCATTTTTGCATTCTTAATCTGCATGTTTGCAGAGTAGTTTCTTCGCATGTTGGTGCTTGTGAATCATATATGACACTAAGACACAATATATCTGCTAGCTAATTAAATTTAGAATCTTTGGTCGAATTCTGAACCCAATAGATCATTACTTACGTCGCACATGCACTAATAATTTAAAATGTAAGAAAATGCTAAGAAAATTAACCATGTTCACTCATAGCTGATGCTAACATCAGCTACATCGTTCTCTGTTCTATGATACATAAATACAGTGGTGCGCAGTGCACATCTATGATGTATGAATACAGTGGTGCGCAGTGCACATCTATGATGTATGAATACAGTGGTGCGCAGTGCACATCTATGATGTATGAATACAGTGGTGTGCAGTGCACATCTATGATGTATGAATACAGTGGTCTGCAGTGCACATCTATGATGTATGAATACAGTGGTGTGCAGTGCACATCTATGATGTATGAATACAGTGGTGTGCAGTGCACATCTATGATGTATGAATAGTGGTGTGCAGTGCACATCTATGATGTATGAATACAGTGGTGTGCAGTGCACATCTATGATCTATGAATACAGTGGTGCGCAGTGCACATCTATGATGTATGCAGTGTGTCTAGGGCTACGTAGTGATGACATCACCAAGGTCTAGGGCTACGTAGTGATGACATCACCAAGGTCTAGGGCTACGTAGTGATGACATCACCAAGGTCTAGGGCTACGTAGTGATGACATCACCAAGGTCTAGGGCTACGTAGTGATGACATCACCAAGGTCTAGGGCTACGTAGTGATGACATCACCAAGGTAATCACGCTTGAGTGGCTGAGCGTTGCAGGAGCTCGCACATCAGGAGCAGGAAAACGGAACCTTCTCATCCACCTAGTCACATTCATCCTCAAAAGTGTAATTTCGTTACTTCTAATAATAACTTTTAGGTCATTGATACTCATGCAATTAATAATTAGTATTTTAAAATAATAAAATATTTACATGCTTGTGGAGAAACATCAATAGCAATAAATAAGAAACGATGAAATGAAAAAGCCAATGATTCAATAGGACAGTTCGTTCACATTTCCTCAGATAGGAAATTGAGGATTTTTGTCTTGCTTCGGCTTGTAGAAGTGTAGAATTCATTACCATCCTTGTTTTCCTGCTTCTATGGTATTTATTCAACTTCATAGTTCACAGAATTGATAATAGATCTAGTAATAGTTTCGTTTTTGAATGAACATGATTAATGTTATTGGCTTTTCCTTCACTTTCAATTTCTTTGTAATTCTAAAAGGTGGATTGAAAATCCTTGTATTCTCATAGACTAGAATATTGAAGATGATGTCCAATAATGGTAGAACTAAAAGAATAATTCTGCTTTCGACTTTTCGGTATGGAACATTTAAAGTTTTCACCACGTGTACATAACGCAGTTCCGTGCTGGAAACCTTTGCTGATATCTGATCAGGTCTGAATAAATGGAGTGAGCATAAGCATTCACTGGGACTAGTGAGGTTGTCCAACGTTACAGTAGCCCTAAAAATGAAAGTTCTATTTTAGAATTAGACGTTAGTTATCTGTAAGCACAAGGTGCTTTTTTTAATTGCTTTGACCCAACAAACTCCTGATTCCCGGCCTTAGGTGCATTGTCTGAAAGGAAAGAACCAGTGCTTGAAAAATTCCGTATGCTTCTTCTTTGAGAGACAATTTGTTTCCCCTTTTTACCTTCTTTCGAATGAGGTCTATCGCAAAGACCTGAACTTTCGAAATTGAAGTGTGCTTTACTAGATGTGGTAATTTTTTCATTCCGTTCATGCCTTCATAGTACGCTTTATCAAAACTTTTCTCGTTCTCGTTAGTGCGTTGTGATTTCCTTCTACCGTAAAAGAAAATAAGCTTTTTAAAAAATATTCGTTTCGACCTGGGATTTTTTTTTGTTTTTTAGTGGGGCAGCTGATTCAATGTTTTTTCCTAGAACGGTCGAGATAAAGGTTTCCTAGTGCTTCTTAAATATATCCTGGAAATTGCGAGGAGAAACTTCCGCCCTAAAAGCTTTGAGCTCAAGAACAACTTGGAAGAATCTGACCCTGTGGTGGCGGGTTGAGCAGTGCGTGCACTCGTAAAAAGTGAATGCAAATTTGTAATGTTACAACAGAACAACAAAACCGTGACACAGTCGTCATGTAACAAACGCAAGATTACAGTGAAATAAGTACATAATTGTAGATTAACGGACCATTAGTGTAACACGTGCACAACTGTACTCATACAATTGTACTACAGCAATGTAACAAATCCCCAATTGCTATGAATTTGATATTAAGTTCACTGTTTTTAGCTTATGTAGCCAACAATTATTCGAGCTTGAAAATACATGTACTGAAGTCAGCGAAACCAACAATCATGCCGAAATTAAATGCACTATAGAAGTGACACAAACGTTTCATACAAATAAGAGAACATACTCTGCATGCTCAGCGTAGCAAGCTATGCATTGCTAAGACTAGTCTAATTCACAAATAAAAATTTTTCCAGATTGATAACGTTACAAATAAATACATTAAATGTTACCAGCTGGTACATTAGAAGCCTAAGGAAAGCGTGCAAACAATTCCAGAATTTGAAAATCGCGGCCATTCAATATTGTTGAGCTATTGTACGCATGTTTCACACGTTACCATTCATCATTTAGAATTCATTTAGAATTCGTTTATAAATCTTCAAAACAAGCATGCTATCTCAAATCCACATTCATGGCTTTTTTCGTGTTCCGTTGTATTTATTTCGATCTCAGTACGCTGAGTGCTGATTTCTAGATTTTTATCCTTATCTACTGGCATCGACAGTCGGTACTACTAAACGTCATGGGATATTCCACGTTCAGGACGAAATCACAAAAAGTCGAAATCATGGGAGGTGTGCAGACCAACCAGAGGTAAATGTTGTATTGAATAAGACAATTAGTATCCTTGAACCGAATGCGGTTCCAAACGTAACCTATTTTCAGCTGGAGCTCTTTTAAAATAATTTTACCTGCATTAAGATTTGTCACTGAGAGTTCTCAAGGGGTCTTGTCTGAAATGCTTAGTACTTGTTAAAAAGGCTCAAGTAGAATGTAGCTCGAGGTTTGTTCTCTTACGATTTAAAAATCGTTGCATGATATTTATAGTGCCACATAAAGGTAGGTTAATTCAGATCCTGCAATTGTATATCTTGCTATTATCCTCATTATAAAGACTAGGGTGGGACGAATATGCATTTTTGCTCCCAAGAAAAGTATAAATGATAAACAGTTTTCACAGACGTATTCACAACAAAGGTATTCACACATCTGTTGTATTTTACACCGATATTGGCATTTTGAATGAGTCCTATTCTCAAAAATATTGATGTTTAATGCTCAGTCAAAATCTCCTTGGATTAAGTCCATACGTCTTAGCTTAGTATTTTTTCTTTTTTCCCAGTTTACTGAACCTAAAGCTTTATTTTAGTGCTATGTAGTTGTGGCTTCTCATAAAATAGATTATCAATTTCTCGTTAAGAAATGTTCATTGCAACCTCGGAAAATACAAACAACTGAAAATTTAGCTATACAAGTGAAAGTAAGTTATGACTCATTAAATTGTTAAGAAACACTTATGTACTTAAAATTGTGACTCATAAATTGCTAGGATAAACATGCATGAACTTGTGACTGCTGTTTGTACTCCCATAACAACAACCGAAGCATCAGCTCAGCGACTAACAGTCACACAGCTCTTGAGTTCACAGCCATTCTGGAATGTAAAGTTTATCAATAGCATGGCATGTAATCAGAGCTTTCTGTGCATAGCGTGCCGAGGCCGCGTGGGTAAGCCAATTTATAACTTCGGCGCTTAGCAGTTCGTTTTTTTTTGCGCTAGAGCTAAAAAATTCGGAAACTTCTGTACTCGCACAATCGTAAAGTTAAATGTATGAAAGCATTTTTTCGACGTGGAAAAAATTAGTTTGGAAACAGTATTTAAGTTGTTGAGACTCTCCCGTTCTGTCAGAGGTCTTTACGTCTGAATAACGTTCTTCAAGGGAAAACGCGTATAGCTTTTAAGGCTGATTTTTAGCGAGAAAATAGACCTTGAAAACGAGCTCTGTTAAACTAAAACTTTCGGAGAAATGAATCGTTTTCTGAGGAAGTTCTAAATTCTCCTGAGATATCCGTGGATTTTGAACGTCTCTTCTTTAAATAAACACTGCCAGTTGAATGTGAAGCAACGTTTGCGAGACAACGTAACGATCAAGAGTTTTCCTTGTGCCGTCTCAGCTTCTTATTCTCGGCAAATAAATTGCCGTACTGTCTGTCGCACTTACCGTCAGGAAGTTCATTCAGAGAAAAATGTACAGGAAGAAGCCTTCGACCCCGTTGTCTTTATATTTCATCCATGAACTAGACATAGCTCATCCCTGCCAGTTATATCGAGAAGCGTTCTTTATGATGCAGGTGTGTGCAGGAGTTCTCGTATTACCGTTACCAACTGCTTCTGAGTTTCTATATCTTTGTCTTGGTCTAGACCAGAGGTTCTCAACCATGGGTAAATTTACTAGGGCCTAGGGGTAAATTTATTCCTGATTGAGAACCTCTGGTCTGGAAGAATAACTTAATAACTTAATAATAATAACTATAACTTAATGTTGCCCTCAAGTTAATGACAGACGCTCAGAACTAGTGTAGAAACACTTTTTGTCTTAGATGCTCGTAAGCTTTGTTTTTTATTCATGTTGCTGGCTCTATCATTTATGTGCATATTTTAAGATAAAGCATCTTCTGCGTAGAATTTGGATTATTACTTTGTCTTTATAATTTAACATTTACTTATGTGTTTGACGTATTTTTTTCTCCGTGAAATCAAATAAGAGATAACTGTTTGTTTGAAGTATAAGTGATATATATTTCTCTCATGTCATGCCACGCTCATTTTTTTAGACCTTTATTAGTAAGCAATTCTCATTTTCTTATATTCCTATTTATTCTCTTGATATATCTAATATTGAAACATTGATGAGCATGGGAATTTTGTGTTAAATATATTAATCGAATACCGGTGAAGCAGGGAATTTGAATGTTTATAGAAGTTGCTACAAAAAGAAACAATAGAAGTAGATTAGACTTAAATCATTTCTCTTATACGTATACTGATGAACAAACTTCAAAGCAGAGTTCACAAATTGATTAAATTCCCTATTCCATTGTGTTTTGGTTAGATTAGGTCTGATCGCATGTCGCTTTGCGAATATGCTGCGGGACTATTCTATCGTCGCTGCTTTACTTCTGTGAGTTGCAATACTTGATTAGGAATTTGAACGTGAATGCATTTGTGATTGTGATCGCGGCTATTGCCTTGCAAATGGCTCCCCAGATGAAATAATGGATTAGACCATCTGATAGCGTCGCTCTTCTTGGCTCATCGCTGCTACATTTCTTGTCTTTAATTAGACACTTGAGAAAATCCGCTGAGCAATTTCTGCGAGCAGCTGATCTGAAGAAGGTCTTGCATGAGACGGCATATCTACGCGACGTGCAGATATGCGTTTCTCGTATTTTGTGCTTGCATAGGAGGTCGATCGAAGGTTAAAAAGTAGCCCTCACATTTGTCAGTTTACTGGTGGTTAAAGGAAACTTATTAATCAAAAAGACAAAGTTAATGACTTGTCTAGGAAAAATTGTCAAATTAAGTTTTTCTCTTAAATTTACTGAGTATTGAAACCTATTACTACCCTTCCTATCTTTTCTGTAAGGAACACTACGCCTTTTTCTGATTTATGCTAACTTTTCTAAATACTTCTGTCGGTTGAAAATTTTCAGTTTCTACGACACTGACTGCGTTAATCAGTCCAGTAATTATTAATAATAAATTGGAACTGTCATGATATAGAGGGTGGCGAGTTTTACTAGCTGTATGAACTCTGGATGCGATGTTTTGTCGCGCTTAATGTTGTGATTCTTTTAGTATACCTACGGCAGCAGTCTTAAGTATCGACTTCAGATATCGTTTTCTTTGTCCTTTCTTCTCTTTCGTTGTATTTCCTACTCTGCAGAGACGCTTTCCTCGTTAGATACGGAATCAAAATTCAGAGTTTGACTAGTGCATGTTCTATTTTCTTTCAGTTAAAGTATGTTTATGTTGCCTGAGTTTTCATCAGTTTCTTGCTTTACCCGTTTAGCAGATTAATGTTTCCTACGCGGTCACAGCTACTCAGGCTTCTTGGCTCCCCTGTGGTCGTCTCGTCCTGGAGATTTTGGTTGTTAGTCTGCTTCTGTGGAGTCGACCTAATTTTAACTGAATAGCGAGAGCGCCTTGACGGAAATTGACCATTAGTAAATTTTAATTTTTTGTGTTCTGGAAGTGCTCCACTGAGGATTTCTTTCAGCACGCACTGGAGGTTTGCATTAGTTGAGGATCAGCTCGTTGTTGCAGTGTCCAGGGCGCTGAGATGTTTGTTTGCTATTGATTTTACATTTGTTAAAGAAATAATATAACTTTTCGACTATTCAGATGATATACCCCTAATTTTTACCTATTGAGAATTCAATAAAGTTTTCAAAAACTTACTTAAATATACCTGATACATTGTTTTAAGTTATATTTAAATATAACAATTACTGTTCGTTATTATCCTAAAAATTGTCTCAACCTTAACTTCGATAATGTGGATGAATCTTGTCAAGGCAAGCCTAATTCAAACACTTTTGAAACAAGTTCATTATTAAAAACTTTTGCTGTTGAATTGAGTTTCGGACTGCGAGAATTAAGCGTTAATGTAACATTGCTTTCCAGTAAATACAAAAGTTGAGTCTTCGAAGCGTGCAATCTCGCATGTCATTTCTATCGAATTCTCTTTAGTTGGTCAATTAAACTCTAGAATGGAGTTGGATGCTTGGAGTACTTATGAGATGAAGCGCGTGAGTGTGAATTTCCGAGTGCGATCAACTGTAACAGGTGTGGAACTGGTGTCAGGTGAGCAATTACGCATCGAGTGTTGTCTTATCTTGAACAATTACACTACACGGGGATTATGAAAAATTTAATACGGGTATTGATTTAAGCAAATGATTTCAAAATGGTTTCGTACTCAAGTCTATGGACACTACTCGTAGTATTTAACGTTTCCTGCGATTGCCTAGCCGGTGCAAATCTTTACTTTGTACACACAGTCACTAGAAAGCTTTGAAAAAATAACAGAACCTAACTTGAGTGATTCATCGGTGGGTCACTTCGCAAGAAATGTTAAATTTCTTGTACCGTACCAGCACAATTATTGAGAAATTTATATATACAAGTCTACGGAAACTACACCGAATATTGAAGTATCTCAAGCCGTGACCCCGTGTTATGAATGAAGCATGGCAACAGAAACGAGCCACATACTTGGGTTTGCGTTCTGTAACATGCTATGGCGTGTTAACAGTAATAATGATAGGTTTTTTGATTGTATGTAACGACGCATTTTTTTGTTACTTTTAATATATAATTGACTGATGTTTTCCTCAGTAACTGTAATGAATAATCACAGACAAACAAACTTGTTGCAATTCTGCTCAATTTTTGTATAAAGAGCACTAGCTTCTATTAGTTTCGATAGCAATAAAACTCGGAGCTTTTTTAGATGCCGTGTACACTGTTTTACATCTTCACAAAAGAATTAAACTTATCAAGAGAATGAAATACAAATTTCGGCAAGTAAATTTTCAATTAATATTTTAATCGAAACCTTAGAAGGATGTATAGATATGGATTGTCTGCTAGAGACTCGTTGGTATGTGGGACGTAAACTGAATGCCTCAGTTGTTTTGGAGGAGTCTGCTGGTAGTGCTAAATATTATCATCTCATACGTAAAACTTTCTTAATGGAATTTTTTAATGTTATCTCTAGTTATTACCATCTCAGAGTCGGCAAGATTCGTTTCAGAAGTTGGCTTTGATGTAAGTTTGGCATTACTTTTTCCTCATTCCCTTCTCTTTTTCTAGTCAAGCAAGCCGTCTAAGAGTCCAATTAGTCTCTTCGAGATGCTCATGTTTCTTAATTGTCCGACTTTGTATCAGATTGTATTGATCGAGGTATGAAATTTTTACCTTCCAAAGTTGCCTTTCATTTAGGTTTTTGCTTATTTTTAGGGTGAGGATCACTTTAGTTCAGCAGAAATAGTGGAGAATCTTTGAATAGAATACTAGTAATCATTACATTTATGGCCTACCTGCCATAACCTACATTTATAGCCTGGCACCTGTGGGAAGCGTAATGAGGTTTGATTGTCGTAAATTTATACATATTTACAATTGCACACGCGAGACACGGCAGAGACTGATGTTTTTTCTGTGTGCATGTGTATAAAAATTCGAGGAAACTCGAAAATAAGATGAAGTGTAGTTCTCACAACTTGAATTCAAATTACGAGCTACATTTATACGCAATCTTGCGCTACAAAATATTGATCAATAATCTTGTATACCTTTCGTGTTATTTCTGCAGCATAAATTAAGTTGAATATATTTAAAAGTACATCCTATGGCTCATACAGAATTTAGTGCAAGAGTGACTATCGCAATGAAGCTGTACTTCATTTGTAACCGTACATGTTTTTGCCTTAATTTTATCCTCATGATTTATCGTTCATGGTTTTGAAATTTTTGACTGTCTTGAAACACAAACAGTTAAAAATGCATTCGCAATTCATTTCAATACTAGTTTTGGTTACTTTTGATGTTTGTTGAATTTTCTAGTTGTAGAATCTACCTTGCTTGATGTACTGCAAGTATTCTAACAATATCGTGACCGTGTCACTTAGTATTACTGAATTTCCATCCCATTTGTAGCAGTAGCAAGACTCTGCAAATGTTTCTCACTTTAGTAAAAGAGATGCAGGTACACTGTCATGCCTTCAAATTTGCTTCAAAACTTGTACAGGAAATGCTGCTCTATGGAACTCCTTGGGCGGTTGCTTTCCATTAGTGTGGATCGATTCAACAACAGCCATGCTCTAGTATATCTCCACAGCATTGCTATGGAAATATAGAGTTTTTGATAGGGTTGAGAATGTAGCTTTCTCTGCCGACGGAAATTTTTCGTTGGTCTCATCATGGCGATTGGCGAGAAAATGTAGCGCTTTAGAATGAGGAAAAAAGAACTCGCTGTAATTAGAGATTTTAGTAGTTCTTAACTCATCTTGTTCGATCACCACCGGGAGACAGCAAAGTGTTGCTTTATAATCTGATGATCTAGCAACTCATATTACAGATATTGTATAGGATTTGTTTATACGATTTTACAGAGTTCGTACTTCGAAAGGGGAAAGATATACTAATGATATTTTTTATAATTATTTAACGCGGAAACAAGTGTATATGTCTACGGAAATTACTCCGAATATTTCAGTATCTTGATCCGTAAGTCATTATGAAAGAACTTGACAAATTTTTAATGATAGTGACGTTTCTTTAAACTGTTTTGATTCACATCATTGTTCATTTGTATGTGTTTTACTCAACGCTGTTGAAACTATTCTTGCGGCACTGTAAATATTCTCCCAGTATTTTGGTCACACTGCTTAGGAACACTAATGTGTTTCTGCTCCACTTGAGCATGAAAGAAGCTCAGCGCATGTCTTTCACTTCAGTGGACAAGCTGCAGGGTCATTGCCATAGCTCTGAATTTTCCCCAACTCTTACACAGGAAATTCTTTTACAATGGAATCTCTGAACGGTTGTTTTCATTAGTGTGGTTCGACTCAATAACAGTCATGCTCTAATATATGTCTACAGCGCCCCAAACCCGATATCTCCGAGTCAATATAGACTCTTCGTCCCTTTTTTGGGCATTCCAATGAAGTTACTGACGTTCAAAGGCTGTATTCTCGAGTTTTCTATTGGAAGGTGCATTGAGAATGTAGCTTGCTCTAGCGACCGAGATCTTCTTCGTCTCATTATAGTATTGGTTGAGAAAATGGTGCGATCAAAAATGTAGCGCGGCTTTGGTAGTCTTCAATTCATTCTGTTCGATCATAATCGGGAGACAATTTGGTGCTGTTTCATGGTCTTAATTTTAGCTATGCTAGATTAGATAACATTTCTTGTACAAGAGTACAGGATTTAATTATATAGTCTTTAAAACTGTGTGTTACTATATAGTTCTGTGGCTCCTAGTTATTTCTAATTTTTATTTGTCTCGTTCTCGTAACTTCATTTCGGAAAGAAGGAAAGCTTTGCTGTAATGCTTATCATCATTACAGCGAATGAAGGTACTGGTTCATTTTTTCAAGTTATATTCAGATGAGAACTCATTTCTTTGAAGAAAAATAAACCCATTGAAGAAATCTTCAGTGAAATTTTCGTGTTGAATTCAATAGAAGGAATGCAAATGAAAAAAGATGATGGTTATAAGCCTGATAATTCTCATCTACTGGAAATAATTTGTTTTTGAAATACTTAACTGGGCCTATATATTAAAAACATTATAAAAAGAAAATTAAATTCTACGTGTGCTATAACAATTTCAAATGAACTCCTAATATCCGTAAAAGTGACGCATGAACAGCCTGAGTGTTGTGCGCACACTCTGCTGCAGTCTCTGACGGTGTACAGCGATCTCGTGTGGGGAACATGTCTTCCAACTGAGGAAGTAACTGTCTCTCAAACCTATGATTATCAAGTAAAAATGACATATTCGTTTATCTCAACAATTGTTGTGGTATGATGGGGAGATAATGCGTTCAAGTTCATTTTTACAAAAAAGTTGAATATTGGACGGGATTTTTCTGGTTAATCTTCAGACACTAGACAACTACTGGACGAAAATTCCTGGGATAACCCAATAATAGTCAGAAAAACTTTCACAAACAAATTGATAGAGATTACGCCAAATATTTGAGGATCTCGAGTCGATGATGATTGTGGTAAAATTGAGGCTGGTAACAGAAATAAGCCGAGTGGCCCATTCATTGGCTGCTACTCAAGCACTTGCTATTGCTACAAGTCCAAGTCCCAAATTACGGTCATGTAAAGGCTGCATACTCGAGTTTTCTATTGGAAGGTGAATGGAGAATGTAGCTTTCTTTGCCGACGGAGGCCTTCCTCGGATCTCATTGTAGCGACTGACGGGAAAATGTAAGTGTAAGGATTCAGCTCAGAGGAAAAATGCACATGTCTCGTAATACTTAAAGGTTTTGGTAGTCCTTAACTCATTTCGTTTGATCACAACCGGGCGAGATGTGAGGTGTTGTCTCATGGTTTCGAATTACGGCTCAACCAGATTAAATGGCATTTTTGTAGCAATAGAGTATGATTTAGTTATACAAGTTTAACGAAGTCAACACATCTATCACATTTATGTATGTCTCGTGTTTTTACTTCTTCTCTTTGACCATTAATGTGTGTTCTTATCACTACATGAACTTACAAAACAGTGTACTTAGTAGTGGTGTCCTTAACTACGCATTTGTTGCCTGCGTAACATAGATTTCGTTTGTGAAGGGAAGAGGCTTTTGTTCTATTCCCATGTTGTCTTAAAGTGGAAACTTCCATTGCATCAATCGTTTTGCACGAATTATTATTGCTAGCTTTTTGAGTTAATTTTCTAAAAACACGGAGATGGTGTTTAGTGTTTTTCTTATCTTGACAAAATTCTATGCTGCAGAATATAGTCTTTTGTTCCCCTCTTCTTTGTGTTAGTAGTCTTCAGACAAATACTGGAAGAGCTCAAAAATCTGTACGAAAATTCACAATGATACCCAACCAGAAATGCATATATATTTTTGTAAACGGGTTTGTGAGACTGTTAATCAAGTAAACCAGTCTTTATTATATCAGGTGAGAATAAAACATCAGAAGAATATCCCGTTGTGGACATATGTTTGTATATATCTCGGGAATCTCACGTGCTGAATTTTGACGCTACGTATACGTCAATTGACTCTTTGAACGCCATAAATGGGGTATAAAATTTTGTCTCGAAATTCTATTCGATTTTCTCATCGTCATAAGTGTGATCAATTTAAACGCAGGAAATTGCATAAGAGAATTCAAAATTACAAATTGCGAGATTGTGAGGTTGATTTTGAGACGTTGCGTAACTTCAAAGCCTCGTCCGAGCTGAGATTTCCGTATCTTTTGAATGTGAGTCGTGCTGCGCTGTCAGCAATGTGTAGATATCATTCCAGATGAGAGTCAATCAAGAAGTGTCAAAATATATTAACAGCTGGAAGCCTTTCGAAAATTGCACACGACGGGCGTTGCAATTTTTACAAACTTAAAGTATTGAACATTTTTTGAGTATTGCTCTTATTCTGATCAATGATATTAAAAGAAAAATAGTATCGCAGTTGTCGCAGGGAAAAATGTAGAGCTTCCAGCTCCACAGCTTAGGACGCTCATCAGCATGCTGGCTGCAGCGCTAGCTTTGCATCCGCTCGTCCAATAGTGCCTTGTATGCAGGTCACGTACCGACGTCAACTTGCTCCGTATAAATCTAATTTAAAATTTCATGGGTTTGTTTGGCTGTGTTGTGACGGGATCTACTTTAGACGCCACGTGAGCTCGGTCGCTGCATCTTTCCTGCATCTCAATCACATACCGTCATTACAATGCTAGCATTTACTTCGTTTACTTTCTAGATCTTTACAGATATCTTTATAATCAATTACGGGAAACTAAGTAAAAGCAGGAGTTAAGTTTCCTAATTTTTTATAGAAACTCACTGAAATCGAATATATTTTTTGCATAATAATACCAATCAAATGATGGCATAATTCATACACCGCTGTTTGTTGCTTCTGTCTTATCACGAATATTGGTTCTTGTTGTTCTCAAGAAAAGTCTGCCATAACAGTTTTATGTAGCGGTAACTTCGGCAGCCATCTGACCTTAGTGGGGAGAGCCATAATCGAAACTACGGGAGCACCTTTAGCTTCAATGAAGTATCTTATACTGCAGCATTTTTGAACTTTTCAGGAGGGTGGTCTATATTATAGAACTAGTAGACCCACACGTGAAAATTCACATGTTTCTCAATGATTTTTTCGTTTAATTTGCTAGTGGACGCGGGCTTTGCGAAGGAGTTTCCACGTTGAAGTACGTGCCTTTGGTATCCACAACACAAACCTTACAATACATACCGAATTTCCTCCTATCTAAATCGTTAAGAGCGTGACAGAGAGACGCACTAAGCAACCAAGCAACAAACTGTGTATTATTATATAGTGGAGTATTTAGTTCTCATCGACGAAAAGGGTTACCAAAATCTGGCCATGCTGACTCCGGAGAACAATGCTGAGTGAGCGTTGGAAGTCTGAGCATATCAACAGCAGCCCACAGCTCCTCAAATCAAGACGCTAATTGTAAAATGCTGGCAACTCTCTGTTATCCATTATATATTCTTCGAGAAAGAAATTTTTCAAGAAATTACAGTCTCTATAGTGCAATAATGACAGTTGTAAAAGTATTCATAGTGTCATTTGTAACTGGTTAAAACGAAATTAATGTTCAATTTTATTGAATAATGTATTAGACTGCATTTGATACAATTTCGTCTCTGTAATTGCTTAAGAAAGCTAGAATAAGTAATTATTCATTTTTCTTTCCAATCTATTATACATGTTTTATCCTATGTGTTTCAGAATGATGATAAGGGTGACCAAAAAATTCTTTCCAAGTACCATGGATATGTTGTACACAGTGTATACACAAGTATACAGTGTTGTTTACTTTTATACTCTACGTTGCTTAAGTTCTCATCAGTGTGAGCTTGAGCTTGACATCAGCCACAGAAAAAATTAACTCAAGGCTACAGCGTTGTGCCTCTTAGGACCGTGTTTAAATTAGTCAGACTCCATTAATTATTAAAGACTAAGAAGGCTTCCTAATTATATTTCTTGCTCTGACATTCTTTTATGACTACAGAGTAATTGCTTTGGTCTAATAGACAGTTCTTGTGACGCATGAATAAAGTCCTTAATAACAACTATTAAGTTGGTTCTTGATAATGATTGACTATTATGGGGTAAAAATCGAATTACTTTATCATAAGCAGAATGAAATGGGTCGAAAAAAATGTGAAAATTTAATGTAAAGTCTACACAGATTCTTGAAAGAGTTTGCAATTCTAATTTTACAGGACTTGGCTGTTTCTTCTTTGAAGCGAATGTGACAAGAACACCTGGTAACTGTAGGCAATGTATAGAGCAGAAGTTTGTACCTGCTGCAGCTGCACGTCGGGGGCCCACCGTGCGACGAGACTGCCAGCATTCAGTCCTCAACTTGGACCATTTTTGTGGTCAACTTCGGCCATAAATCCGCCATCTCGATGGTCAGCGCTGCTGCATGACGCTCTTACTTCTCTGTGTGTGACGCCTTTATTTGCGGTGCCTCTACGTTAGGCGCCTTTACTTGAAAACTTTACGTGAGGCACCTTAACTAGTGACGCTATTACTTCAGCGCCTAAACATGAGCAGCTTAAACTTGAGGCGCTTCATTTGCGGCGCCTTTATTTGCGGCCCCTTTACTTGAGGAGCCTTTACTTGTGACGACCTTCCTTGTGATGACCTTCCTTGTGATGACCTTCCTTGTGATGACCTTCCTTGTGATGACCTTCCTTGTGATGACCTTCCTTGTGATGACCTTCCTTGTGATGACCTTCCTTGTGATGACCTTCCTTGTGATGACCTTCCTTGTGATGACTATCCTTGTGATGACTATCCTTGTGATGACCATCCTAATGATGATCATCCTAGTGATGACCTTCCGTGTCATTACCTTCTTTGTGATGACCTTCCTTGTGACGATCTTTCTTGTAATATTTTTATGTGACGTTTTGAAGTGTCTTGCTTTTCTTCAGTCCGCTATTTTCTTCTGCGATTTGCATCCTCACGGGTGAATTATTGTGTGTACATGCAGTATCAGCATATATTCAATGAGGTCAGTCATTTTTTCCCTGAACTTGTCAACTCGTTTTTTTTCAGTAACTTATTTTATCAATTTCGTTTTTTATATCGATAAATTTAGACATTTTACGTTTAATAGTCAAATTTATCACTGCATACAACATTGCTTCATTCATTAATTCATTTTTCTATACCAAATACGGATGTTAGTTTGGATTTACTTTAAATCTTATCATGTTTCTACTGGAGTATTTAAGGTTTTGTCTTCCCTTCTAATTGTACAAGTGTCTCGTGTTCATTTCATCCTACTGACCATAATTGATTTTCTCATTAACAAACCCTTATCTATCATCAGGAGCCCATTCTTGACACTCGTTGAGAGTCCATTGTTGAAATTTATTTGTACGATATTCTCTTCGTTGGTGTCAAGTTCATTTGGAACTGAGGGTACTTCTAATTTTCTTTAAGCTGCTTGTCCACCTTTTTGTACTCAGTTTATTTTTTTTGGGACTGATGCTTTTAATTTTCTGTGGCACGCCCTGCTTTTTGAGCACTCTTTTGTCCGTTGCCGTCAATTCAATTTCCTGAGGCTTGCTCACCGTTGTTTTGCTGCCTCTTGCTTTGCTGTGGTTTTTCCGCAGTGAAAGAAGTTGCGTTCCGGCTCGAACAGCGTGAAACTCCTGGCTAGTCTCCCTGGATTGCTTGCCAACAAGTGAGATACAAAAGTTACTGCAGTCACTCTTGTGAAATACTTTCATCCATGCTCTATTAAGTTTAACTATAATTTTGATTAATAATGGTGGGCGAAGGGAGTTTATTTTCAAGAAATGGTAATCTACAGTCTTTTTTGTGAAATATGTTTCGCATTTAAGTACATTTTGGTTGTACGAGCGATAGTCGTGGAGAATAAAATTATCGTTTAAAAATCCTGCAGAATTTTTTTTAAGTTTACTCATAGCTTCTAAAATATTGGATATGAGAAACTAAATATATATGTAAACCATTAAATGGATAAATAAAGCTTAGCAATCAAATATCTATCTGTAAGAATTTAGGGTTTTTGAAAGACTCATTCGTTGCCTTCTTTTTGAGCATTTTGTATGTATGGGAAGTCTAAACAACGGTCTTTAAATTGTCTTCATGGTGCTGCACAGTATTGCTGCAGAACGTCTCTAAAGAATGCCTTTTAGACGATCCGAAAGGCGCTTTCTTCTTAAACTCAAAGGTGTTTTTAGGGCCTTTGAAAATTGTGTGCCCTGTTCGCAGACCATTACTCCTGACGCGAGTCACTGCGAACTCGCCGATGATTTTTTGCTCATAGAAAGTCGGACGCTGTTGGTCAGTCAAGCTTTCGTGTTTTTGTTGTGCACTGTTTGTCGACGCGATAAAACTTAAACTGGTTGCATCCTTCGTAAGTGCACTGCTTGAAGATAGGAACGAGTTGTCGTATCGTAACGCCAAGTTGTGCTTTTTGAAATGTAAATTAAGCATAAAATAACTAAAGTCCTCGAAAGAGTGTTACGTAATTCTTACAGTTGAGTTGAAGACTTTCATGGATGTTGCCCGATTGTTTAAGCTATTCAATATCCATAAAAAAGATATTAATGAGGGTATCAAATTTATTTTTTTCAAATAACAAATTTAAAATAATGCTCAAGGGACTTCCTGAAGGTAATTTTTGGGTTAGTTCTGATCAAATACATCTATTAAATGAGAGGTTCTTCAGTGTCAACGGTGACCCTGCAACTAAAGTCTTGAACTTCCAAATGCTCTCATGAATTCTGTGTTTATATGAAGTGATGAGGATTTGGCACATATTCTCATAATTGAAAGGGTGATAACTATTCGTTGTCTCGGTGATACATCGTCATAAAAGCTGCTGTGCGACAGAGAAACGTTGTTCCTGTTGTAAATATTCAAGTTTTGTTCTTGTGGTTGCTGCATAGTAAGAGTTGTTTTTATTGTTGTTGCTGCTCCATAGCAAGTGTTGTTCTTGTTGCAGCTGCAATATAACTGATGTTCTTGTCACCACAGCACACAAATTGACGTTTCTACTCCTCCAGCATCATAAGGGCCGTCTTGTTGCTGCAACATCGCAAATGTTGTTTTCGTTGTCGCAGCAAAGTTCACCATTGAACTGCAACGCTGGCCGTCGCTTAAATCCTAACTTGTCGCTTGCGCAGTTCCGGGGCCTGAACTCTCGCTGTTGGTGCATTTCCACGAATGACTTCTCCAGCCTCCAGCGGGGGTCGACTAGTGAGAAGCTCATTAAAAACTTTTACACACTAAGTGACAATTCTGGCCGCGTAGGACATCTTCTCTTGTTTTTTTAAGCAGATCTGTTTTCTGACATTCTATGACTTACAAGCGGCTGAGAGTGCGGAGAGGACTGACGGAACTCATTTCGTACTGTTGCAGCTAGCATTGTTTTTGCTGCCACTCCTGTTGCTGCACCTGCTGCTGTTCTCGTTGTTGCACCTTATTTTGCTCCTGTTGTTGCACTTACTGATGCTGCGCCTGTTGCTATTCCTATTGCTGCACCTGGTACCGTTCTTACGGCGGCA
Source organism: Trinorchestia longiramus (assembly GCA_006783055.1). Lineage (NCBI taxonomy): Eukaryota > Metazoa > Arthropoda > Malacostraca > Amphipoda > Talitridae > Trinorchestia > Trinorchestia longiramus. Next base: position 55,772 of record VCRD01001945.1, read on the forward strand.
CTTTCTGCCGCTCCTGTTGCTGCACCTGCTGCTACAGGTGTAGTTACCCCACTTGTATCTGCTATTACAGCTGCTGCTAGTCAGCCTCTATTGTTGCTTTGGTTATCGCTGTTGTTGAGGTTACGGCCGCTACAACTGCGGTCGTCAACAGCAACGAGGTCGGTGGAAGGTTCCTGCTACGGACAGATCGATGACGTGCGACGATCATTGTTCATTTGTATGTTGCTTGCAGTACAGGGGAGGAACGTTGCACTGTCAACTACTGATTTGAATTACATGTATGTTCTGTGGAAAGTAACTCCCTCATTTACTTTCTCTAATCTTGTCGCTCGTTTTGATTGAGAGCTTTGACCATTTTGCATGAGTAATTTTTTATTTGTGATGTAAAAACTCTTTTGTTTACGATTTGCTTTCATGTTTTTTCTTTGATTCGGTGTGTAAATCTCCCCTCATATTTTTATTGTTATACTCTCAATTACATATTGGCTCCTAAGTTGATTTAGTTTATACGCCATTTTCCCCTAGTCTTTATTCTGTATTTTTATGCGTTCTTTTGTGAACGTTTTCCCGCTGATTATATTCCTTCTCTTTTCTCTGAGGTGGTAGGTTTTTCTTACAGATTCTTTTTTTTTCGAAATTTCAGAAGCACTTGCAACATAAAAAAACGAAGTTGGCTAAAGCCTTGTCGCCTTAATTGAGAACTCTTCTAGATACCTTCATGCAATGATTGTTTTAAATGATCTGGGGCTCACTTTTTCTTTGATAAATTATTGAATGCTGATCTTATTTTCTTTTACAATTTTTCCGTTCCCTAAATTTTTAGTTACGCTGATTTCTCGATTGTAATTAATGTCTTTCTCCAATTTAACCGGGAGCTCTTTTGACTTTTCCATATTTTATTCCATCATTTATCTCATTTTAGCTAACTATTTCCCCCAAAATGTTAACCTATTTCAAACTCAATTGGCTCCAAAAAGTCACAATTTCTACATTCATAGGGACGAAGTTTGCGATGCTTGAAATGTCTTCAGAGTGTTCACTAGTACGGCTAATTTGCTAGCGTAGGTGCAACATACGTTGTGTATTAGGTCGCAACACATTTTTTTGTGGTACCGTACAAGTGCCCAAAATGGAAAAGTTCTTGCCTATTTAATTATCGCTGATATAATGCCTGAAACACGAATCTCATAAGCAGATTCTGGGCAGTCGTTAAATCACTGGAAATGTTCATAAGCGACGATAAAGGTAGGCATAAAAGCTGTAAAGTAATGCGTGACACAGGTTTACTTTTGGGAATGTTCAGGCCACGCGTGCTTGGGTTGTTTCATCATTCGTAGAAGTCGACCTGCTCACCTCCAAAGATGACTTGAAAAAAAGACGTTCGTTATCATACAATGGTGTGGGAACTGAAATGCGATTTATTTTTTTTTTTGAGCGGTTCATCTAGGCTCAGTTACAAGGGCACTTCAGGCTTTTAGAGATGACCTTCATGTTTTCAACTTACTGGAAAAATAGTTTTCCGCGATTTCCCAGAATATTTCTGCTCTTTTCATTGCAGTTTTGAAGAATAGGCTTGTCAGGAATGTATGATGAGATGCACAAAGGAGATCACCCATTTTTCAAAATGTTGAACACACTGATTTTGAGTGCCTATAAATTTCGCTAAAAAATACTTTTACGTCTCTTAAGAAAGAAGTTGGTGCTGCATATTTAGGTTGTTTGCTGCAAGCGGGGCTCTCAAGTCCGATGGTCTAAGTGCTCTTTAATGAGTTTCCTGACAAATGGACAGCCTCTGGAGCTTGGATCTCTTCCTTACTTGTGGCTCCCAGCCTCTTCCAGACAACGAGAACTAGAGAGAAATAATCACCGCATTACCTGTTGAAAAATGAATTCCGCCGTCGTTGAAGCATTATCAATTTCTTTTCATCTTCTCTTGCGTAATAATTAAAATGTTGCGAGGACGTGGCTGCAGTTGCACCGGGAAAGTTTTCTTGCTTACGTTGTATTAGGCGTGAATTTAAAAAAGAATAAATTATCTGTGATTGATAAATTAATTTATTTACGTCGGGTCTTTTTGCGGAATGAAACAAAGCCAAGATAGATTGGTTCCTATAATGCCCATTTATTTTTTTCTATTTCGCTTTCTAAGAAAATCATGGACAAGGTCGAGAAAAAATTACTGGTGGGCCTGAAATCTTTGTTCGGTCCTGTGCAGTTTTCCCTCCTGGCTGATGTAAAAAAAAAGACTTGGCAATGTCTGAAAAACTCGTCCGCCTGAGTCAGGTTTCTTCCTTTTGTGGAAGCCAGATTTATTGTTTGCTTTAGAACGAGCTGAAATTTCTATGACGGCACTAAGTCAAATTGTCATGCTGAACATCTACTTTTTTTACAACTTTTGATGGAGTTCTCCAAATGTACTCGGCAAACAGCGAAAAGATGCGTATGATATCTGACAACTGTCTCAAACATTGACTATCAGCCCAAAAAGTTTAGTTTCTTTCTATTTTTAGTCTAGAATGAAGTTCTGAGAAAATTTGACTGTGATCTCGTTTTTGTTGCTACCGGAATGGGAAGCAGCTTTAAGAAAAACATTTTTGCGGCAAAGTTTTGCAACGGAATTTCTTGAGGCTGCTTGTTTGACGAGATCTAACATGACACGTGAAGCGCTAATTTTCTCTTTTCAAATAGAAAGTTGTACAAAAAATGCATTAACTGTTGGACAGTCTTCTGAAGTAAATTCATTGAACCTGAGTCTAATCCATAAGTTTTTTCAGATTTGTAATTTCAGTTGTTATATTTGTAATTACAGCATAAGTTATGGAGAGTAATTTTGTAAGAATGTTTGGCCTGAACTTGGCGTATGTCAAACATCTATCGCTGCTGCAGTCCGTCCTCTTCTCTCTGCTAGACCATTTCACAAAAAACGTTGCTGGCAAAGTCAAGCTTCTTTGAAAAATAGTGAAGAAGTTATATTATCGAAGTTCAAATAAAAATTGCATTCGTAGAAGCTATGTCGTCTTCCACAGATTTCAGCAATAGTTTTAATACAAAGGAAGTAAATAGCCTATAATGTTCAGAAGGCCGCAGACGAACCATAGTTTGTAGAATTAGGAGTGAGGTCTGCGCTGGCGCCGGAAGGGGATGGCGCACAGTACCATTAGTCTCGGCCAGCCGAGCCCCCCGTCGAGTATTGGGACCTCTTAAGCCCCCTTTCTTGAGACGACAAAATCACGCTCTCTTGGGCGTATTTTCCTTCTTGATGGAAGAGTCAGGGGAACGCTTGTCGAGAACGCCAGAACTGTGGGCATTTGTGGCGTCGGCTGCGACTGAAGAGTTCTATGTGTCATTATTTTGCTTCAGTGAGTTGCTGCGTCGCAGACGTGCTGCGTATTTCGTTCTGATTGGTCGGAAAATATTGAGTCTTTACGTATTGTTCCTTGCTATAATGTACGTGAAGTGTGATTGAAAGTTTTATTTTTATCCTTTTAAAATGTGAACTTTTCTTCATTAATTTTGTGCCAAGAGAAGAAAGAGTGTTTTTTTCCTGTTCACGCTCACATAAATCCTTGTGATGTAAAGCGGAACATCAAATTTGCAAAACAAATAACACAAAAATCAGTCTCTGTGACTGAACAGACTTATGTGCCTAAAGCTAAGTTTACAATTGAATTTATTATACTGTATGTATTCCAAGTGTCCAGGTGAACTCGTTCGTCGTTATTCGTTCGTTTTGCAATCTCAAAGAAGGGAATTTGATATAAGAAACATGATGTAGCATGAGATTCCTCTCTGTTTCATCTTTACTTTTGGTTGAATAAAAAATATAGTAGATATCTGTAATTAGGTAAATCATTTTATTTCCTAAAAGAAAATGAGAACTAACCTTGGAAGATTTATGTCGAAATAGAGGTTTTAGTCTCGATCAGGTATTTAAAAATCGCTGAAAACTTTAAAGCCCACTAGATTTTTATGGTTGCCAACTTTTAAAATAAGAAACTAATTATAACCCGTTGCTGCTCCTATACTTTTGTTATGGCATAGGTTTCTTCATTTTAATTTTACACAAGCACTTGAAGTGATCCTACGTTATTGGATGTTTTGAAGTTGATCAGAAAATTTCCCTTACCATTAATAATCAACTGAAACAAAATTGATTCAATATTCAACATTGTGACAAACTTCTGACGACTGTTTAGGGAGTACAACTAAATGGATTGGGCTCTCTAAACCTTCATTTTGCTGATGGATCAAGAATTCACTTCCGCTCCTTCATTTTTAAGATCCTAATTTGTAGTGAGCACATTTCAACTACGCGTGAAACACTGTAGCGAACTGACAGGGGCGAATATGTGGCCAATGGCTCAATAGGAAGTTGTTTACAATAGCTTTGAATTTGCAGTTAACAACCGTAGGGGGCCTAAAATGTTCTACAGGTATGTCATTGCATGTAAACAGCTTATCAGCGAGTAATATAAAACAGGGGACAATTTTATTTCATGATATTATTGCAATTTTTTTCTGTTGAACAGTAAATTGCAATAAAGAGTTGAATATGTAAAGAACAATGAAACAAAATGAAATGCAAAATGAATAAAATAGGAAATAACTTCACTCACTCAAAAAAGGAATGTCATGTGGCATCCAACCGATACATAATGTAATACATTCTTCTGTATTGTTTGATTTAGCAAAATTTGAAACCCCAGCATAGAACGCCATTAAAGTACGGCCTTCAGATGCGCATCATATTCAGTGATGTATAGCACGTGTCAAGAGCAATTCCAGAGGCATGGATTTCCGCTGTATACCGTCCTCTGACTGTAGCATCTCACGGTTTTTGGATTTTCATGTTAGCTCCAGTCCTTGCCTTTTAAAGAGAGTATTCTCTTAACGTGTGGAAATCTGCAGCCACTCGGTCTGTGCTTTTTAGATGACAATGCAACTTTGTCCTAACTACGTCATCTCGTCATCGCCCAAGTTCAGCAGCTCTCTATCACCAATTGAATAGTTCCAGACTGTAGACGCATGGGTTGATTTTGATTGTGGAACAGTGCCAAATTAGTTTGTTATCGAACCCTGTATTTACGTTCTTCTCCCATAGTAATTACCGAAAGTCACGTACTATATTCTGTCATACAAATGCCAGTGATTTCCTATATATGGAGCTGGCTTCGCAGCCCACACACATTTATCAAGGATGAAGAGCTTTACTGAAACGCGAAGTGAGTCTTTCTCATAAAATCAAATTTTGTAAACTCAAATTATTTTCTATTTTAGTGTCTACGAAAATCGTCTTATTGATCAACGGGCATTCGCTCTTCTTTGGACGAAAATCCAAGTTGGATACTCGTAGGTTGGTACGATGCTGTTTACCTTCTCTCACTGTGGTCGCAGCCTTCCATCAAAAGCAAGAACTATATTCTCAATTAACATGATGCAAACGTTCAGTTTAAAGTGTTTCATACTTTTCTATTCATACAAGGGCATAACCTACAAGAAAAAAAGCTAATTAGGTTTCCTTTTGTCATTATCCGTAATTTAACTTTTTTATTCCTCATCGGCTGGTTTGTTGGCTATTTTTAGTCTCAAAGTTGATTTTTGGAGACTCGAGTTTAGTTGTGGGGTGGCTGACACATGAGGTGTAAGATGTGACTTAGTTCGTTTATATGTTCAATGGAATCACCACGCACTCGATGAGCGCATCGTTAATGATCAATATTAATGAGCTCATTTTAATATTAATATTACGTTCACTGTAATTTCCCGAAAACCCAACGCTTGCAATCAGCAAGTGTTGAAATCTGTATAGAAACAATATTGGTTCAAATTTTTAAACGAATTTTATGACCACTCCCTGCCAAAAACAATCGTTTAAAAATACCCTGTACACTCGAGATGAGACGTGTGGCTTGCACTCTGTGACTTGTAATTTATTTTGGGTGGAACGTTAGTGTCAACAAATGTCTCGTAGTGGGATCGTCCAATAAGTGTATCCCAGGCGAGGCCCGGGGCAATATGGGTGCAGACCAAACATTGCTATGAGCGTCAAGCCAATTAGTCGGACAGCGTGATGGCTGAAACCCAATGCTGGGTAAACGCTGGCCGCCGCTCGTCTTTTTGGGATACCGTCACCAGACCGAGACTGCCTTGAGGCGTTGCGAGGTTTATGGGGGGACGGGGGAGAGCTTCGGTCGCGTCTCGTGTGTCGTGGTGCTTCGTGACGCATAAGGAAGTTGTCCCTGACCATTTAGACAACTATTGGAGGCTGTCAGTCGCTGGCTGAGATACGGTAGGTTTACAGAGAAAATTGTTCAGTAAATGACGCAGCTCTACCCCACGATTCCAAGTAGAATCAATTAACCCATTCCCTCCTAGCGGTACCACATGGCACCAGCTTTTATCTCGCATAATAAAAGGAAATAAATGTTTTTCGGATTTTGAGTAATTTTCCTCCCGTCGGGGGGGAGTGGAAGAAACTACTCGAGATCCTTTTTTCTTCATAATTACAAATACATCCTAATGACTATATAATTTCAATTTCACAAAAATCCAGAAACTTTTCTCTTTGAAACGATTCATTCGACTAAATGTTTTAACTCTATCAGGGGTTGAAAATTTGCGCACATTATTGGGCAATGAAAAGATGAAGAAAATACAAGAACATAAAATATGATATATTCTTGTTTTATCTTTCATGTGAAAGTTTTTTACCCCTCGCGATTTTCTTGGAATGCAATGAAAAAGAAAATATTCCGAGTCTACTCAAGCCTCGTTAGTTGTGATTAACGTTGTAATTTAAGCTTTGAAAAATTTCTATATGTAGGAAAACGTCAATGAAAATCGCGAAAATAACTGGGTAAGACTGAAAATAATGAAAAATTATTCTTCAAAACATTATTCATTGTGAATAATGCAAATGATGGTGAAAATAACAAGGTTTGAGAGTATGATCAGGACTTGTAGTTATTAGGAGATAAAAAGGAATACCAAGAAAGTACCAAGAGCTCCTAGAGAAAAGTTTTATTCACAAATAGTTAGTTACTGGTACATATTATTTCTGCACATAATTAGCATGGTAATATTTCAGTAGTGTTCCAGTGTGTCGAAATTGACGTAGAATAAAGCAGCGTTAAGTTTGTGGAGCCACGTCAAGACGGCGGTAGTCAGTGAGAACACGTGTATGTATATGTGTGTGTATATATATAGATGTATATATATATATATATATATATATATACATATATATATGTATATAAATAGATGTATAACAATAGAGGAACTTCTATCGATTCACGTTGTTCGTGCGTTATAGAATTTTTTATGTAAGAAATAGGAGTTCATTCCTCCTGGTCAAATAATGAACGCTGAGTTCGAGTACGACGCTACTAGGCAGTAATATGTACCAAAAACCACGCTTTTTATCATTCACTTTGTTCGATGCATTTTCCAGTGCTACGTAATATCTTCGCCAGTGTGGTAGCCGTGTTGAATAACTGGATTTCCAGTATATGAGGGATCAAATTATACGCAGGTATAGAAGATAAGCTGACCAAGATGTCTTTCTACAACTCACTTGTAGTAATGGTAGTATTAGTTGTAGTAGTAGTAGTAATAGAAGTATTATTATGACAGGTCTGCTATAGTGACTCGGACTATATTGCCCCTCAAGTCTCACAATTCAAATACGAGTCCCATAGTTACTTTGCTACGACAATTATATACTACATACTTATTATTACTATCATTATTGCTCTTTGGCTGGGTATAGAATGTATGCATTTCCTCGAAGAAACTACTTCAACATTAATAACAGCCTCTATTCACGCAGGGCGTGTGTCATATATTCCATTCTATTGAAGGTCGAGTGCCTCTTATAGGACTTAGCTGTGTGCACGTGCTGTATGTACGTCTTACAGGACTATTACGCTGTATGCACGTGCTGTGTGCACGTCTTTAGGACTTAGCTGTGTGCACGTGCTGTATGTACGTCTTATAGGACTGTTACGCTGTATGCACGTGCTGTATGTACGTCTTATAGGACTGTTACGCTGTATGCACGTGCTGTATGTACGTCTTATAGGACTGTTACGCTGTGTGCACGTGCTGTATGTACGTCTTATAGGACTTAGCTGTGTGCACGTGCTGTATGTACGTCTTATAGGACTGTTACGCTGTGTGCATGTGCTTAGGTAATCCCTTGTTATTGTACCTCAAGTGAGTGGAACCTGACTCGTGCCTGATTCAGCTTGTGCGCTTGCTTTATACTGTGCTAGTTATTATTGCAACGGGAAATCCTAAAAATTCATACATCTCGTGTTTTTTTTGGGTACGGGAACTGCAACATCGTAATTTATTTATTAAATGTCGTACGATCGAGTGTAAAATAATTTTTTTCGTTTAAACTATTTGTTTTTTGATTTTCTTAACATAGTGTTTTTTATGTGTGTTATATTTCATTATTTTGTAAATGATGATTTATATGGAGCCTTCAAGTCATTGTTTTTTGGTTATTATTTGAAGTACAATTTCAAGGTTCAATCGTTAGACCCATGTTTGCCTGAAATCTACACATTAATTTGAAATTCATCATTACTGTATTTCTTTTCTAATTCAGTTGAGCTTTAAAACTAATTCGTTTATTGACTGATAGGCTTCGCAATATCATTTTAACAAGGGAAACTTAGTTAAGATGTTATTTAGTGAATGCTTTTCAGTTTCAAATCAATTTGCGTTTTGATGAGGAATAACCATAATATTTGGTCACAAATAGTTTGACGAAATCATTCTGCCCGAGAACGTTTACCCATTAAAAGGATCAACAAACTCAAATCAAGTAACTCCTAATAAGTTCATACTTCACTAACTAGACCGCAAAAAACAAATGGAGCGACACGTGGTGTTTGTTAGTCGTGACGTGCACGAGATCGCCTTTGTTTTCCCTATGCACCAGTTAGTGCTGCGAGGTCCCCTATGTGCTGGGATTATTTCTTTGTCGGCCAAATTGGAATCTCTGGATGGAAGCGGCATCACCTCGACAACGGTATGATTCCTCGGCTTTGCGGTGTCAGATCCCAAATTTGGTTAGATTTGATCCCTGTCAACTCTTGCAACATGTTTCACATTTGACAATCGGTTTTTACCATCAGATGTATCGTGTGATACCATAGCTCCTACTTGTCGATACTGTGACTTTACTGGCATTAACATTGAGTTGCTGGACTATCGAAATATTTTATAGACACAAAAAAGGGGTCTTTTTCTCGATGTCTGGTATTTAGACTGTCCTTGAACAAACTCAGTAGACTGTATGCATTTTACCCGTTTTGTGCTACATGAACTAAACACCGTAATGGGATCATGTTAATCTTACGGATTAAAGCTCATTTGCCTGTTCACTTAAAACTTTCTTCGTTTGTTGAAGGTGATGGAGAATGGAATGCAGAGCTGTTGTTTAGTACGTAATCGAACAGGGATTGAATGAAGTTGACGTTAAGAGAAGGCATACGCTCTGAAGAACCTGTGGGTAGGAGTAATTCGCTAAGGCTGGTGGGCTGGCTTATAAAAATGACGTGTAGTTTCAAAGTACATGGCACCTATTAATGATCAACTTTCTCAGCATCAAAACGGGGCATAGGAAAGGATTTGTGGAAGTTATTGTATCATTATCATAGTTTTTGGTGAACAGTTGCTAGAGGCCAGATAAGAGATGTGCTGTGCAGTTCTTGTAGGATAAAGAAATACACTCCTACTCTGTAATCATCACCTGTGAACTTTCTGTGAATTAATTTCAAAACATTTTTACAGAAAATCAGCCACTTGATGGCAACACCGTTGTTTGTTTACATTGTACTGTGCATTGATGTTCGATGTCATTAGCGTTTTTTTTTTTGTTTTCTTGGTGACCAGCAATAATAGCCATTTACATCTGTAGCAACAATCGGGCGTTTGAAAGTCCTAACTGACGATGTAAATGCAGTTATAACCAAGTAATCTGCTAAAAGTCGTATTGTTAAAAATAGGTCGTCCTGTTGACACTGAAAAGATTCGTGAAGGACCAGTCGTCGGTTATCGTGAAATATCATAGGATGTGGACGGGGAAGAGGTTTTTTATGGGTTGATTCCAGAGCACAGCACAACGGCAAGGATTGTTCGCTCTATATTATGTTCATTGGGATGCTAAGGGCCTCCATTCATTAACTCTAAAAATTATCGCATGCAGTCCAGCTGCACCTCTATGATTCTTACGTCTCATACTTCCATTCAACATCGATGATTGCCCGAATGTTGAGAGCCAATTCTTTTGAGTGACTTTTAGTTTGTTACCTTCAGACTTCCATTTCTTCTGTCGGTCACATATTCGAGTGACTTCAAGGTAAATCCCTTTGATGGCACAGATGGAGGGCATTGACATTTGATTTCAATATACATAAGAGGTTTTCCTCAAATGGATTTGACAGCTCGTACAAGTATCGAAAACGTATTACTTTTAGTGCGCAGCTATTCCATGTTGTTTGCAGTATGGAAAAATCATTGCTCCCTGTGTTATAGATTACCCCTATTTGATAAGGTGTATTATAAAAAGTGTAAAAACTGCTGTCTAATGGTGATCTATATTATGTAGAGTAATTCGTAAAAATTACTTTACGTTTCCTTCTATTATGGTTCAATTTTTTGTCCTTTTGATATTCATCTATAGAAGAGTTAAAACTGTGACCAGAATAGATTAAATGACACGGCGTCCGAGTGATATACTGTACATTTGTCTGTAATGTAAAGGAACGTGATTTGTGACTTGAATGTATGTCTGAAACATCAGTTTTTGTAAAGATTTTTATGAATAAATAAGGAGAAATAAGCAAGCAATTGAAGGGAGACTTTAATTGACACTGCAGCGTATTCATCTAAACCAAGACTCTTGTAAGCCTGTAATTTTACAGATGATATTTCTTTTGGTGCTCGGAGACGTCTTTGTTATTACAGGTAGATTTTTTTTAGAAGAATACTGTTTGGATATGAAAAAAGCTAAAATTCCTATAAGCTAAAAACTAAAATACTAGAATAGAATTAGGATGGGTAGCTGGTTGAGCTAATTCGCTTCGAAATTTTAAAATTTCCATGTACATTTGTACTAAAGGTATTCTGAAAAAGAGACGTCAATAAGACTAATTGGCTCTGGCTGAATATTCAGCGCCATTTCTTCGTTAGTTATCTCTTTTGTTTGAAAAAATTTTTTACGTTGCGTTGCGCGGCTCTGGAATGGGAAGGTCGACTATAAGTTAATCCTTTTTCAATTCACGTATCGCAAGGAAAGAACATTTTGAAGAGTAAGAAGAATGAAATGTTACGCCTTTTCAAGAATAAGATGTTACGCCTTTTCAAGAATAAGATGTTACGTCTTTCGGTGTATCCACACGTGGTGGCCAGAACTGTGTTAGGTTTTAGATTCTGCATAACGTCTGCTGTTTCATAGGAATTTGACGGTCCTTTTTTAAAAATCATGAAAGTTAACATCCATAGAATCCCAAGTTCACTAAAACTGACAACTTCAAAACAATTATGAGACAATTTGTAAATATTATTTTACTGACGCCGGCTAATTTTTCTTTTGCTTCTTAAGAATGTATCCCTTCAGATATTTTTATACAAAAACATAGTTAGCTCTAAATATATATTTTTTCGAGAAAGGAAACCGATCTATCAGTCTGTGGAGATGATATTTTTCAGTTTATACACTCGCCAGGTGAAATCAATTATCAGTTTATGAAATAATATAAATCCCTTAATGGAAAGAGGAAAGCAGTCCAGCGGTTACTGAAGCATTGCCCAGTTTTTCTGCGGAACTCAGCATACGAACTACAAAAGGAAGAAAAATATCGTGTGAGGCCATAAGAATGTCTAGTACTATTATGCTCGTCAAATTATTACTTCTCGAGGTAAGATTATTTTGTGAGGCAAGAGTCTCACTATTTTGAGAAAGAGTCACCTTCTTCAGTATTAATCTCACTATCTGGAGTAAGAATCTTACTATCTGGAGTAAGAATCTTACTATCTGGAGTAAGAGTCTCACTATCTTAAGTAAGAGTCTCACTATCTTAAGTAAGAGTCTCTCTATCTTAAGTAAGAGTCTCTCTAGCTTAAGTAAGAGTCTCTCTAGCTTAAGTAAGAGTCTCAGTATCTGAAGTAAAAATTACACTATCTTAAGCAGCTTCTCACTGTGGGAAGCAGGAGTCTCATTTTGCAATGAAATAATCAGCAAAAAGCGTAACTGGATGAATCTCAAGCCTCTGTGAAGCGACACAAATCAGCTTTGCACAAAGCAGTCACAGATCGCGCTCGATGTTCACATAACTGAGTTTGCTCGCTTTAACGAGGTAATGTGATGAAGATTTGCTATTCTTTGATCTTGCTCTGAAGCGCTTCGTTAGCTTCACTAGCACCGCGGAGTCCTTCCTCTGGGGAAATACACTGATCCTGTGTTGTCGTCCTACTTTTATTTTGATCAATATTTTGAAATCGCAAAAATTTGTTTCGATGTTATTTTTCTTATGAACCAATCAAAGTTACATAGGAATTCGCTCTTTCTGCTCCAGAAACAAGTTCCAGCCTTGTCATTTCAACTGCTTCTATTGGTATCTCTGAAGGGAGACCACTGATTTTCCAGTTTCTTAAGAATGGTTGGTCGTGATTTGTCCTTTCAAGAATAAATCTTACAAATGGATGCACGTAACATAAACTCAATGGTAGCGACGTGACCAAGCTTCAGAGTCAACACAGATGTGTCTTGAGAATGATGCCCCTGGTAGCGATGGACTGTAGGTTATCGTCCTCAGCGGAGTGCTCCAACATACCCGCAATATCTTGCTGTATTTCACTCGCTCAGTTGTCTTTGCAGCCTGTATGTAGCAAGTAACACTGAAAATATCAACTGGTTCGCCGTACAGAATTATGTACAACTGAGGGAGGCATGCCTTGGATTTAACTTCCTGATTATTCTATCAAGGATTGCCTAGACTGAACTCAAAACATTGCCAATGTTCATGTATAATACTTGATCTCCTGATAGATTGCTTCTGTCTCAGGTCTCATTATATTTACATTTCGCTGTGGATTTGGAAGAAGTGTACCTCTCATTTGAACGCAACTTCGTAGTGAACGTTTTTATGTCAAACTTTCCTTTGTCTAGAATTAAAGTATAAATCTATACTAAAATCTGTGAGTGTGGAAAAGACAGGAGTTCAATTTTTGTTATCTGCTTGTTATCTCTTATTGTTCTTAATTTTTCGTGTTGCAAAAAATTTACGGCTCTTGGTTTGTTCTTTTGGAAAATGTAAATCTTTTTTTAGTTTAGATTCCTTATGCGCTGGAGTTTGTCTTCATTGTCTGAAGCTTTGGTGCCCCGAACAATATATCTTTTTTGCACAGAAGTGCCAAGCTCAGGCACTTAAATGAAGAAGTTTCGTTTTAATATGATCGCATAACTGGAGCCATAAGCGGGAAAATTGAGTATTGTTGCACCAAATGTTCTGCAACTACAATATTGAAGAATAATTATGCACAAACTTAGAACGACTTCAATTGTGAAGTTACCGTGAGTATTTTTGTAACAAGAGTGGTGAATATTAGAACGTAAATTTTGGAATCGAAAATTTTTTGTTCATGCTCCATACTGTCAGACACCACTTCACGTATTAGAAATTTTTTATTAGAGGTTTTGTGAAAATTAAATAGATCTATTCAAAATTGTGATGCATGAGTATCAATATTGAACAAGAAGTATATAGATGGCTAATAATTATCTTCACTTGAAGAGGCAATTTCAAGTTTGAAGGGATTAACTGCTAATGGTTATTTGAATTGATTTAACTGACTCCTAGAATCCCTCTTAAACATACCCCGGTTTGTGTTTTACTTTGAACATGGAAAGCAGAGAGATGAATTGAAATATCGAAATACGTTTTTCAAACAGATGCTCAGTGAACTCGTAAAAATTTAATTTCTTTACCATGCTTATTTGAAAAAAATCAATTTGTGGCAGAAGGTAGATGATACCTGTGATGCTGAAATATTGAGAGCATGTTGCTGTAGCACTGAGGATAAAACGGTTGATTGCAGGCTCCTATTAGTCAAAACTGACTAATGAGGCTACACATCAGCGTCCAGTTGAACACTACCTTTAAATTGAGGGGCATTCGAGGATGTTTTACAGTTGTAACGCCAAATTTTGATTTCATACCGTAATATGAGCCAAAGGGAATTAATAGTAACTCAGGGTTGCGTAATTATTATAATATATGAATTGAATGTATGTAGTTTTCATGAGATTTTTTATTATGCTAACTTTTCGAATTATTTTATTCCTAAAAAAATGGTTCATTGACGTGTACATATGTGTAAGGTATTGACCTTGTATTGGTCTATGTATTAAAAAATAATGATTTTCAACACTTGGGTGCAATAAGAATAATGAAAAAACAAGATTTGAAAAATGTCTCAAGCTTCTATGAGATAATGAGATTAAAGGATACATCCTTCATATTAAATCAATATAATTGGTACACATGTCAACAAAGTCCTGAATTTTTAATGTGGTAAGGATCAACCACACACTGAAATTTCCTTTTAAATAACTTAATTCGCTGACTTCATTTCAATAACTGAGTCCAATCTTGTTCCAAAATTCGAAGCATCCCGAAATGTACAAAATTGCGAAGAAAATTTGGATATTCTAATTTATTTTAAGGGTGTTAGTTACAGTGGTATTAGAGAGGGGGAGGAAAGGAGTGCAGAATCCAACGCATTTTCCTTTATGAATAGTTTTTGATATTTGCTATGACTAATTCATGTCAGATTATTTACTACGAAATGATTTGGTTCCTGATTATTGGCTAACATTGTATTTGATACCACAAGTTTTTATCAGATTAATTGCTAGCCCTATATTTGCCACCACCAGTTGTTACCAGATTCTGTTAAAACATTGTTTTATAGCGCAAGTTTTTTTCGTATAATTTGTTTGAATAAACAGCCAATCACCAGCAAAAAACATTTTGAAATACTTTTCTTATGCGCATTTGCCTCGTATTTACGGCATGAGCCGTGGTGACATCTTGATGGAAGCGTCTTCGGTTACCCCGCTGCTCTGCTACCACCACTGGGAGAGCAGCGACGCGTCTTGTTCACTTTGCTTGTAAACCAACCACTTTATCGACTTTGTTGCTACGATCCAACTATAATATTTGTTGATAAGTGGCGCATATCCTCGAGCTGGTACAGTGATCTGTACGTTGGTGTTGACGTTATTGTGGGACGTATTTATTGTTGATTAAATGTGTAAACTCCAAGTGTGTTTCATTCTAGTCATCGAAGGAGTAATAGTTGTACGAAGTGACTTTGAGCAAGATTTTCATGCTAAAGTTGACTAGGTATTATGCATTAATCTATATAGGTAATTAAACCCTCATTGAATGAATGAAGAGTGGTTTGGAAACCATAAACACTATTTCGAATGGCTGCAAGCAAACATATTAGGAACGCATGAAATAGAATACGATAGGTGGTTATGTCAGGTGTATTGAAATGAAATTTAAGTCCACACGTCGAAACAATTAGTACAGTATCGCTAGGGTGCTATTAATGAATGAATAAAAATGCTTGTCAATCGCACAATTTAATGTTACTTACTTTAGCTCATTCCGATATTTTTCTGTAAAATTACCTCATTTTCAGGACGAAAATTTTAAGGTTTAAATTGTAGCATTCATCAACAATTTTATTTAATGGCGTACATAGGATGTACGGTCATAAAGTAGAGAGATAATTATTTCAAAACAGCCGTTGAACTTTCGTTAAAATATTCGCACAATAAAAATTGTGTATAAATGTACGTAGTTATATGACGATACTTATATTTAATTTATTTTAAATTGGAGCATTAGTATGAGAACATGCCACGCGCAAACCATGTATTCTACTCAATAAACTATTTTTTCTAGTTTTATAATCCTTCCCAAGCATTGAAGACTTATTGTCCTGGAAGCTGAAAGGTTTCTACTTTTAAGTTTTGTGATGAAAGTACGTCAACTAACCAGAACGTAATATACAGGATAGGTGAGTTGCTGGTGCAACGTACTTATACCAGACCACTTCATATGTGAGAACGTTCTAAATGGATGCAGTTATACAGGTCTCAACTCTACAGTTATACAGGTCTCAACTCTACAGTTATACAGGTCTCAACTCTACAGTTATACAGGTCTCAACTCTACAGTTATACAGGTCTCAACTCTACAGTTATACAAGTTTTCTGTCATACAGGTCTCAACTCTACAGTTATACAGGTTTTCTGTCATACAGGTCTCAACTCTACTTTGTGTTCATTTTATTAATTTTCTTGTGAAACATGTGTATGTATCATGGTTTTCTAACAATTTGTCCAAGCCGTTTACTTCAGGTCAGAAAGCACGCACCATACAAAAAAACTGTTCTGATCGTTATCGTACCTCCCATATTGACGGTGTCGCGGCTGCAAGGAAAGCTGGTTTAATTCATTTGTCCTATTATATGCAGATTTTACTGGAAACCATACCTGTGAGAAGTTTTCCTGACTAACTTCTAGAAAAAAATCACTTCGTAGCATGTTGTTAATTGTGTCTCAGAATACCAAGGCTTCTATGCCCAGCTATTCAAGCAAAAAAATAAACTCGCATATCATAAATACTAGAGTACATGCCATAAATACGCTTTTTAAAAGCCAACGCATGGCTTCAGCTTTTACTTTTTTAAAGCCATTAAAACATTGAAGAACAGCTGACGGACGAATATAAAATCTAAATATCTCCTGCTCATCACTTCTCCGGTTTTACGTGATTTGGCGTCTACTTTTCTAAAGAAAGCGGCACGCATGTACAAAACTCTTTCACAAAGGTTGTCAGATATCTGACCACTCTTTGGATCGTTATTTTTCAATTTCTAGACGTGAATATTCTGTGTACTAACGATGTTCGCTCTTTTTGTCAGTCCCTCTCCGTCAAAGACTGCTTTTTGTCAAAGTTTAGCTGCGGTTCCCTTGTACAATAATGCAAACGGACAGTAGTTTTGTTGCAAACATGGAGGGGGAAATTTGGAACTCCATACATTCTTGCATGGGGTTCTGTATAGAGTTACATTTTTTCAAATCAACAGTACAACAATTTAATGTGGGTTAAAGATTTCAGAGATAGAATGTTTGGATGAAGAAACATAAACGTCGTTTTCTCCGACTGTAAACTGTAACGCTATGCAGATTACGTAAGTCTGAATTCGAATTTTTAAGTGTATCGCTGAGACAAAAATGTTTATGCCTGTGACGTTGAATTTCTCTGTGATATTCCATGATCACTAGTTTTGACTCTTGATTTCTATTCCCTGATGAAAGACAACATCGTTCTTCATCATTTGAAGTTCTTCATTCACCGCTATTAAAAACCTAATCAGGATGGCGTATACTGAATAATATATAAAATATCTACTGCAACTGGCAACCGTTCAGCGGTATTCAAGTTCTGATACAGTGAAATGGATGTAGTGCAACTTCAGAAACTTCAGTACGCATAACAGCTACAAAATGTGGCCTCTAACTTAGCTGCGATGACAGATTTCACAAAAGACTGCTATGGAATTTACTATTCTTAGAGATAAATACGCAATAATCAACACTATTAAATAAAACGCCAGGTGTCTTCTTAAATAAACAAATTTTTATATTTTTTTGGGCGTTATTTCTCCTATGTTATTACGATGGGAATCTCCCTTAAATACTGGTAGTTAAATCCGTAGAATTCAGCTATATAGATTTTTAACCACTTGAGTTAAATCTGTAGACTTTCTGATTAGGTCTGAGAATATGTTAGTTTAAGTTCTTCCTTCAAATGCATGGTTTTAAAACCCGTCATTTTTAACGGGCATACACACTAGTACTCAAATAAATCGCTTTGTGCGCCCATTTGGAGAATTTAAATAAATGCCACTTTACGTGTATTAACGAAACCAAACATTGGCGCTGTAAAGCATGTGTTTTGTGCTCCTAGGGATCCCTGAAGTGATGTCACACTTCCTGAAATAAATGGAGCAGATAAAACTGTTGACGTCTTCTGTACTCGTGCGGGGACTGAAATGGCATCATATTTCCTGAAATAAATGGAGCTGCTGTGAACGCTCGAAACTTCTTTTGTGCTGGAGGATGGGTCAAAAATAACTACGAATAATGAACAGTGTAAACCTTGTCCTCGAAGACAAGATCTAAAAGCAAGATTCGAATAGACGATGTCAAATTTAGTTGGAACTAATACAACGTTTGCTAAGCATGAACTCTATTGTTTATATCACAAATTAGGCTATGTGTCCAGTTAAAATCGGTAGCATAAGGATAGATTTACGCCTCTGAGTAACTTTGTGCGTATATGAAGTTATGATCTGAACTAATAAGGTACCCTATGAAGAGTATTTAAATAAAATTGATACGAGATCTTGATACAGCTGCAAGCTCTGGCTAGTTTTTCCATGGTTGTAATCCGTAAAAACTGATTTTATTCCCCAGTTTTATTCATCAATATCACCTTTTTTAGTGAGGGGAAAGGTGAACTAAGCGTGATGAAAAGTTAATTACAAATAGCAAGACCAATGTCGTATGCGTACTTGGATGGCTCTAAGGCTGTATAATCTTCAATAATGCGTCGTGCCAGTCAGTATGAAGCTTGTATCGGCTCATTGAAAGTGGCTGGTGCTGTTTTTCTTTCTTGGAATTCACACAACATCGACTCTAAGTTACATAAAATTTAGAAACATTTCATTTACTGGATGACACTAAACTGCTATAGAGCATTAAAAAAAGAATTTTGGTAAAATTAAATATCAATATTAGTAATTCCATACTTACCCTGTATTTATACACCTTTTACACGGCCATCAATGAATTTTCCGTCTTCCGGAGTTTTTTAAGTCTGAATAGTGAATTGTAAAAAAAATTTCTTTGTAAAATTGTTGAATTCTCTTATGTATGAATTTTTGTTTTAAAATTAGAGTGGAATTACAAAAACTAAAATACTTTCTCATGAAGAATCCTAATGTATCGACACGTACATCTTATACCAGGTGTGGTAGTTGGTGAGCAGATCTTCTATTTGTAAAGTTGTCTAGTGGATTGCACATCAAACTGTCTCGTATCAACAGGGTGGCGCATAAGTAACACCCTCTCTTTAGAAAATTAATTAATAATTAGTTAATTTGTTGCAATGAATTTATTTATTGAATTATTTATCGATAAATAAATAGATTAATTGATAAATGATAAATTAATAAAAAATAATTAAATAATTCCATACTTCATTGTTTAACTTTTAATTCCATGCTTCATCATCTCTATCACAATTATCCCGATCTCATCATCTTTCATACTTTTTTGTTCATAATTTTCTAAAAGGGGGCATTACTTGTGCACCACCTTACATTTTAGAAATTTGAACGCTTTTCCTGAGTGGTGAGTAAGGTTGACCCGATACTATTTTACACCTATGTGCAATGAGAACCATAGTTACGAAGTTCTTAATTTAACGTCTTTGCCGGTGTTTTTAGGTCGTTCCTCCACATTCAATTTCCCGGACTCACACTCCACTAACAAACGCTTTTTTCGGTGTCAGGTATAGGAAAAAACAGAAAGAGTTCCTCGAGTGATCGCAGTTGTCTAGCTGTTTTATTGTATTTCCTTGTGGAGTCTACATGGACTCACAGTCAATTGGATTGGCGCAATGTTTGTCGTGAGTGCCATTTTTGTTATTCGTACAATGAATGCTATCTAGTCGCTGGCTAAGTGGGAGCATCTGACTCCATCTGAACATTTATTGGCTGCACATAAAACTCCATTAAAGCGAAGGGAACGAGATGTTCTCTCCTCAGCATTTTTATATCACGATTCTAGGACGCTATTCTCTGTTCACTGACTCACCCTTTCGTGTAAAATGCATTCGAAGGTGTTGGAGTTGGATGTCGTTATGTGCTAGATTAAAACGTATAAAGATGTCCGTGTATTTGCACACGGAGTAGTTTAGTACCTCGGACGAAATGTTAATGTGGAAGATTTTTGTGAATGTTGGTTAATTTTTTCGAGTAGAACGTTTCAATCGTTCTTTATCAGAGAAAATGACTCAACATGGTTTCAGATCTGAAAATATTTGTTGTTTTCAGTGTTAGCATGCAATTCATTGATGTGTTTTAATGACAGAGAAAATTATTGTCTGGGTACAAGAGGAAATTAATGTTCATGGATGCCGGGAAAATTTCCGTGTCTATTGGTGCCAGCGGAAATTAATGTCTCTTGGTGTCGGGAAAGTAATGTTTTTTATGTATCAGAAAAAAATTGTTTGTGTTGAAGAACATTATTCCCAGGTTTCAAATTATTTATACTACGAGTGTTTGAATTCACTTTGTCTCTCTGCTACGGCGTAAGGCAAAACAGTTTTGTCAATAATTTTGAGTTTTTGATTGTCAGAATTATGGGTGTCGTGAGGAGGTGGTTGTGACATCTCTAGGTGTCTTTAGTTACTATTTATCAACGTTTTGAGGTGGCTGCAGTACCAACTTAGGTTTCCTCGTAACCTACTGTGGTGCAACCATAACTTACTGTCTGTGTACGAAACAAATACAGTTGTGTCGTGAACATGGAGTTTAGGCTATGTATTCGCGCCTGCCAAATTGTTATGAGAGTTCATTAGGTAAAATATTTCAATGGAAGAGAATACTGAATTAAATTTTCCTGCTAGAGTTAAAATTCTTTATTGGGTGTTGACGTAAGAATCGTTTCTTGATTACAATGAAGTGACTTGAAAACGTTTGTACATCAGATAGAAAAATCTTCAAGTAGCTTTAGGCGTCATATTATAATTATAAACGAGAAACACTGTGCTGGAGAAGAACGAAAATCCTGTTTAGAATGAATATGTTGTTTCATCATTCAAGAGATTCCTCCAAAAAATGGTTCTGGGAGCTAGATTTAGGAGCTAGTGTAACTCAAATCTTGTTTATTTTTTATCCTGCGTGTAATCTTTTCCAGTTCAGCAACTTCTTGAATTCTTCTGAGGTAGTAAAAACTTACGCAACCTGTGAGTTCATCGTTAGCATTTAGGGTTAAATTCATTCCCTTCTATGTCCATGATGAAGCCATGTTTATTATTCTAGGAGACGAATTTGTTCCGTTCTTTAATTTAAACTTTGATGTCGCTTACTCAATATATAATTTTGCTCTTCACATCCAATTTGTGTTGAAGTTGCGATTCTGCTCACATTATGATTTTGCGTTTATATTTTGAACATTTTGATTGTTCACTTTTTTGCTTATTAATTATTTGCATGCTAATTGTTCACGTTTTCAAGCATAAAATACATATATTTTGTGGATGTATGTATTAAGGGTCGTTTCATTAGGATAGTGGGCGAGGAGTTACCTAGCAAATGATATTTGAATCAAATGACTTGACTACTTTTGGATAGAATACTCCATAATTTTAACTACATATCTAGAAATAATTTGAAATTCTATATTCAGTGTACAAAGCACTTTTCAGACATAGAACTACAAAAGCCTTAAAATGAAAAGCTACTTGCGCGATAGAGCGTGGTCGAAAATGGTGGCGTAAGAACCTACAGCGTACATTTGTTAAAGATTTTGCTAAAGATACGACTTGAAAACAGATTTAGACAAGACACAAAGACTTCAAAGAGGAAGGCTGTGTGAGCTCTCGAAATGCATGCATCAGGTCGATCAATTTCCAGTGATAAGAGAAACAAGTTTGTACTGAAAATGCATAAAATCCTACCATCATAAAATTCACGCCCCCTACTTTAAACTTTCCGTTTAAATTTTGAAAAGGGTAATTTTCTGCTACTAGAACCATTTTTATTTTTCTGGATCATTAAATTATTCCAGGTATTATAATTAATGAATCATATATCTTGCAACATCTTTTACTTCGTCCACTCTAAATCCTGAAATGAATTCACATTGAGAATCCATTTACTACGTATAGTAAATAAGTAATGAAGGCCACAAGGTATATGTGGTGCTAGGGAGAGCAAACAAGATAAGGTTGTGATGACTGTGCCACTGGACTGCAGATGCCAGCAACACTGAACCGTGTGTGGAGGCAACGGAACACAGCTAGTTCTTGTGTTGTGAGCAGGTGGCTGTGGGATCTGTGCTGCTAGTAAATTATTGAAATACTTGTGGAGGAGACGATACGTCACACTAAAAAAGTGGATCGCTCTGTGGATTACCTTGTTTCGTGTCTCCGCCTGTCCTGCATGGAGTCTCGTTGTTGTCTGAGTGCACATCATGATTTAATGAAGAGATCAAGGCAAAAGAATTGTTATTCATGTCTGTGAAACAAATTTTCCAGTGAATAATTGCCGGAGACCGGCGACAGACTCAAGTGAACTGAAACTCAATAAAATTTTTATCTTTTAAACTACAATAATTTGTGACATAACCTTTAGTACCGTAACAAACATTAAAACTTGTACATTTTCCTGTTTTAAACTGTGATTTCTATAAGGAGTATTCACAAAATCTGCAAAGGTTTGACAAAATGATATGGACAGCTGGCAATACCAAAGTATTTGGTTCTCTGTTGGACCACCATTCACTTTTAAAAAAGATTCAGTGACACGCAGAATTCATATGTTGAAGTTTGTGAATAATCTACAATGAAATATTGTTCCTTTCTTACACTAAAATATGTCAACTGCTTCAGTGATGGTGGAGATCTGCATCTGCTACTACAGTACACCGATTGATGGTTCAGTGATGTTTACTTATTGCGTTAGTATTGTCTGAGAAAAATGCAAGCTTTTATTTCGCTTTACTAAGATTTATATTTTTTAGCTGA
>VCRD01001945.1:79124-97728 GCA_006783055.1 Trinorchestia longiramus
ATCTTTTGTAACTTAGAATTTTACTCTTTTTGGTAAACATGTTCTTAAATTAGCAGTCATTCCTTGAATAATAAACATATGGCGCTCACGTCGCTCTGCAGGCTTTGAAACGTGTTTGTTTAGGTGAGTATATAGTTTGAAGTTCTCTCTTACACACTCGTCTGATTTCTCCTCTCAATGCGTTTTAACGTTCTGTTACCTCATTCAATTTTGATTCTTGCCCACCATTCCTCTTCATTAATAATATTTTACCCTGCATTATAAAGACTCATCATTGTACACATCTCCGGCCGCCATACCTCCGATAATATTCGGCTGTTTCATCTCGGCTGCTTCCATTCATCGGCCACCGATGACCTTTTCTCTTTAGAAGTCTGGTAGGTCACACATTTTGTTGCCTAATTTTGTTTCTTTAAGAAAAGATGAGGAATTGGATTGAGTTTAAAAAATGTGAACGTGTACATAAGCATCAATCACACTTCGTCAGGAATCCAAAAATAAAAGAATGTACGTTTTCCATAGGCTGCTGAAATTTTTAAGTTCTGCACATATTCTTCCCCAATGTGTCTTTTTGACTTCACGTGTATCGTGCAAGAATCTCAAAATGTTCACGAATAGCATAATGGTAGTTTGGCCTCGTTGTCTTAACTTGGGGATTTGGTTCTCTGAAGTGACTCGAGCCGTCCATTGTAGCCTCAGCACACCCTTGCTTCTTTTTGCTCCTGTGTATTCACTTGGAAGGAGTTGTGTTATTTTCTTCTGATTGTCTCATTTTGGCTCTGTTGACACTCACAAGTGAGAGTCTATTTAAATCCCTCTTATGATTTTTGTCCAAATCAGAAGGCCATGTAAAATTATCGAAACACTCTGTGGTTGCATGTTACTAACGTTAAGTAACTTTATCGTTGAAATTTTTATTGCTATGTTACTGATCCAGTTGATTGAATTCTTTTACATTGTTTTGTTAAAGACATTTTGCGTTGAGTTTGATCAATCTTTTCCGTAATCAAATTAACATTTTCAGTTTCTTTCTTTACGATGTGTTTTCAAAAGTTTCTACATTCATGCAAAACCAAGGTGAGCTTTAGTCGTTCCTAATTTAGTGTTCGCGCTCTAGTTTTTCTATTCTTCATGTCAGGTTAGAATTTTCAGGGTTTGTTTGTGTTTTCTGTGGAATTGCGCATTCACTTTTTGCCAATTTTCAGATTTATATTTTCCAGCTCCGGAGTTCCGCTTCAGTGCTTCCTCCATTTGTCCGCATTAGCGCCCAAGAGGCCGAGGTTGTAGGGGTTCCTAAAACACTGACACTTCTTTGCAATCAGTTCATTTCTTTGCAGACGAGTTTCAACAGCAGAGTGTTAAATGGACTATTTTACTACTGCATGAACTTATCAACTCCTTTTTAACGCTTAAATATTATCTTCCAGTAATTTAGCTTAACGATACATACGTCAGTTTCATGCGATGAATAATGTACGTTATCATAATCTTCGGTCGAATAAAGTAAGGAATAGGAAAAGACGTACGCGATAGAAGCAATTCTAACCACTACTTTTTCATGAGAGGTGTGTTTGTAACTTCTTTTGCCATGGCCAGGAATTTGTTCAAGCATCAGAACGCAAAATTTTAATGCTCAAAAACTTGATTGCTCGTCACCTGCTTCAAATCTGAAATGATGAAAAGATCTAAAAATGAATAAGCGAGCTGCATACGACCTTCTAAGATTACCTTTTCAAGGCTTGTGCAGAGCTAATTTTATTTCACTCTCTGAAAACAGATAGTAAGAGCAATAAATGCCCGGTCCTGATGCGCTTCACAGGATTGCTCATAAATTTTGCATTGATAAGAATATATAAAAATTTCATGGTCTAACACAGCGTTCGACTGTGACCGCTTCTTAAAATTAGTAATAGTCTCTTACGTAAACTGGTCATTGACGTGTACTCTCCTGACCTATTTGCCCTCTGTAATATTTCTGTTTTTATCTGCTTCGTACTGATTAGAAAGTCTCCAAGAATAATTGCTTGATTAATCTGCTTAATCTCTCCCAAAACTGGAATTAAATTATTTTTACGGTAAACTATTATTCGGTAAGTGAATAGAGTCTATTATGCTATAACATATACGGTAATAAAATAGGTTTAACATAATTTGGATCTGTGTTCTAGTACGATTGAGTTTACGGGAAGACTATATTAGAAAAGAATTGATTTCTTTTCATATTTCCGGTTTATTGACGTTCACCTTCTCACTGTATAGACAGTAACGTTTCTGTAGGTAGAATTGACCTTGCTTTATCAGGTTATTCAATTCATATTTTTTTGCGCGTGCAAAAAGTTTAAATGAAAAAGAAAGTACGAATAGTACATCCCTTATTCGTCGTAAAACATAAAATAAATGCTGTAATATTTTATCTCGGGATTTTGTATGGGAAAGATATCTGTGTAGCACGCGTTGGACTTTATCAATGTATATCTTACAGTGTTATGTTATCCAGTCTCTTCCAAGTACCGCTCACGGTATTGTTACTAACCTGTTCAAAATAATTTATTATTTGCTATTTTACACAGGTAGGCGTCTCAAGTGTAATATCGGTGTTGGTAACTGATTACATTAGTTTGATTATGCAGTGGTTTGCTATAAGCACAGTTGTGAAAAAGAGCGTGAGACAACAAATTGCAGAGAATAGTGAAGAAACTCAAAAAAGGAAGAACGTCCAAGAATTTCTGAAGGATCAAAAATGGCATAATCCAACCTTGTTATATGTGTTCTAAACGTTGTAATTCTTTAGGTGTAATGTCTTAATTTTCATTTTGGTTCTACCGAGAGAAAGTCCCAGTGCGCTCGACAGGCTCTCGCCCTAAAATGTGACCTCTTTTCCAAGCTTGCTTTGGGAGTTGCGATCGATTTTTGCTTGGTATTGACCTTTCGTGTTCATGGACTCAACTTTGGCCATTCAGTATTTCTTCGTCCACGTTAGTAAACTAGAATACCTCCAGCCGTCTGCAACTCCCTATCTTCGTTGTCGGAGATTTGAGCTTTCACAGAATTTGGTGGGGCTTAAAATTGGAACATTTCTCGTCTGAGTGGCGCCTTTCGCCAGGCTCATTTCCTGTGAGCCGCCGCCTGCGTAACGGGACTTCGGAAATGACTTGTTTGCCCACATTCAAGTGACAGCCTGGAGAAGGATGAGTGTTCTGCTTTGCATCACTTCCTATTCTAAAATATGAGAGGAAACTCGAAAATCGCATGTTTTTTTTTTAAATTCCTGCTCATTTTGAAGATCGAACAGAACATTTGTTCTTGTCTCTGTTTGACTCGAGCTTTACTAACAAAGCAACAGTCTCTGAGCAAGACGCCCAGCTCGAGTTTCTCTCCACTTTAATTTATTTTTAGACTTTGGAATTGACGAACGAAGCGTCAAAGGAAATCTACATATACTAACGGAGCGTTTTGACAAGGAAATTTCCATACCATCCGTTAAATTTCACAATATGCTCCTGACTATAACGATGGAGTTTAGAGTGCACATGAAAACACACTCAAAATGTATGTTTTCAAAGTTATTATACATTGAAATATTTTTTTATATGCCCAAAAGTATCCTTTAAGTTCTCAATTCTCGATTCAATGAAAAATATCAATGTCATTTTTCTATTGAGCAGTAATATCTCGCGGTATAGTCCCCCCAGTTCTCATTATTGTGGCGTTTGCATTGAGAAATATATTGCGGAACCGAGAAAAGACCTCATTTTTTGTGGACGAAATCCAGATTGAGATTTGGAAAATTTATTTTACAGAGCAAATTAATGGTTGTGGTAAAAAAACTCCAAAGAGAGAAAAGAGATTTTTTGTGAATTTTAAACGTCATATTATAAACTGATATCGACTCAAATGTTCAGTAAATACCAACTAAGTAGATAATAACTGAGTTTGTTCCCACAAACAGCCCTTAACACACATCATACGTGCGACACCAATGTTTCTTCGGCTGCCTAGTGTGTCATGGCCTACAGGAAAAAACCATAGTAGATTAAAAATATTATTAATTTCTTCTAATATTCATATCCCTGCAACTTTCCCATATTTTTTGTTGTCAAACCATCTGCTTTTCAATTACTAAGAAAGTACGGTTAGGAGAATGTTAACTTGAAATCAATTTGGTAGTCAATGTGTTTAGCGTAAGTTTTGCATCAGGTAGGCAATCGTTAGAAGAACAAAGAATGTATCATTCCTATCACTTAAGCAAAGCAACATACTTAACCACTTCTAAGAGCATGGAACTGTAAAAAATTATGAAAGGAATAGGATGTTCATTCAGCCGTCACCTGAAAGTGAACTTGTGCAAGGAAAGGGAGAAAGAATCCGGTTACTTTAACACGTTTGTTGCGATGCGACCCACCGGTGGGTCACTTAAGTTAGGTTCTGTAATTTTTTCCAAGTTTTTTAGTGATTATGTGTACAAAGTAAAGATTTGCACCGGCCAGGTAATCGGAGGCAACGTTTTAATTAGTAGAATTCCAAGAGACCTTAGTATATCAATTCGTATGACGTAAAAGATAATGAGGAATGATCTGCATCTAAATTCTTTTATGTACATCAATCTTAAGAACTAATCGTAAAACGCAAAAGACAGTATTTGAAACTTTGTCAGTGGGTTTTGGCCAGCAATTTCGATTCTCAGAAGATCCTGTTCTCAGACGAGGAATGGTTACACCTAAAGCCACATCCGAACCGTCGAAATTCAGATTATTGGAGCGAGAAATATTTTTTCGTGTGTGATAGTTAAAAGATGGCGAATTGGTAAATTCGGAGGAATACCACAATTTTTTGCGGAGAAATTGTTACCAACTGCTGGATCAGATTCTGATGATGAAAGGTAATATAAGTAGGATGTTGCTTCTGTTCATTGCTCCAACGAATATCTCAGTTTTGCTCGGACCGAGTGACCAGCTGCCAATGGAACCAGTCTTGGTCTCCTTCCATCTACGACATCAGTCCTGTCGATCACTGCTTTTGGTGAGAGATGAAATCCATTGTTCCTCAATGCAAGCCATCAGCAACTGAAGATGTCAGGAAACTTGTAAGCAAGATCACGTTAAAAATGTGCAGGAAAAAAGTTTCGGCTACTACTGCCAAAAGAAAGGGTTTTGTCAGAGGGTTTAGGTTAGTTCTCATACAAACGAAACCCAGATTTTAGATGCAGTTCAGGGTTAGTCATATATTGCAATAAAATCCTAAAAGTCTATCCCTTTTCAATATATTTCTTGAATTTACAGTTGAATCCGTTGTACAATATTTATTTCGCAAATTTTCATTTGTTATATACCTGAGTACAATATATGTTTTTTATTGGGGCAACTTATATTTTATTGGCCATTCGTGAAACCGAAATTAATGATTCGCGAAGGCACAGAATTTTCCGAGTCGTGACTCGTACGGTATATTCATTTATTTATTTGTCTTCAAACGATTCAGTTCCACATACGCAAACAAAGCTAAAAGTGTCGACGGATCCTATATTAACCCATCACTCTGTGGTGTGACAGATATGGCACATACCTATTTTTTTCGTATACAATCATGTTAAATAATTATTGAGGCACCGTAGCCGCTTGCGCCACATCAGGAACGTACTGATCATGTATCAAAAGCGTCTTACACCACTGCTACACGCACATAAGCCGATGAAGTGCAATTGTTGTGTGACACATTTGAATTTTTCGAATATTTCATGAAGTGAAGAGCTAAGTTCTAAATGAACAATCTTTACAACTGTTGCGTTATGTACATACATCTCCAATGACGTTTCCTGCAGTTTCCATAATTCCAGTCCTAGACCCTCACTTTGAGGCTTCTTTTGGCCAACCTTGAACATGGTTATGGAGCTCACATTCTTATATTTTCTTAGCGCAAATAACTGTCATTGTTTACAGCCTGTTTTAATATATTTTCTTGCATCTTCGGTCTCCGTACTAAAAATTGAGTCTGCAGAAAATATTAGTCAAAAATTGGTCTACCCTTAGTACATGAAAAACTGGACAGAAACTCGTAAAATACAATAGAAGCAGAGCTGTTGGTTTGAAATTAAGATGCTTGTCGGTTGCAGGGAATTTTAAAGTTTTTTCGAGTTAGGATATTTCTGGAATGTTTGAGATCGATGCTGTGACTTCTGTTTAATGCAACAATTTCAATTCTAGGAAGATGTTTTTTTGCCATTGAAAGAAACCTGTGTTGGCATATTGTTAACATGATATAGTGTATGTGCATGTGTTTGCTGAAACATGATGTTAGTCCATTCTAGAAGCGACTTTTAATTATAATTCCTTAGTATAGTGAAATTAGAGATTGAATTTTATATTGTTTTTGATACAGAGGTGTTAAGTTTCATGGTTAGAGTTTTCTATGTCCAGATTATTGTTCGTTTCGTTTTTGAATTCCATAGGAGAGATCCCGTCACACAGCGTTGCTTTCGTCAGATATCTTACATTATAGTGCGTATGCTCATCTGCTCAATGCCTTCTTGAGGAATTACTACGTAAACTTTCTGGAGTGTATTTTTTCGCCACTGAATGATGCAACTACAAAGTGTACGTGGGGATTCAGGGGCAAGTTTATAATAAAAATTAAAAAATAATTTCTTCGTATTTTGTGTAAACATTCTTCTGTGGGAAGACGATTTTTTGAAGGATTGTCACCGTGGTCTGTTTCTGCATGATACATGTGGATTGCGTTGTGAACGAAATGAATTCATTGTTTTAGGCGTTGAGGTGCGGTAGAGTTAAACCTAGTTATAAATATGTACAGGGTAGGCATAGTTCCTATTAAATGTTTTCAAATCAATTTCATTAGTTATTATTACACAAATATTACTCAATGTAATTTTATAACATTAATTATCAAGGTGAAGCCTGCTCTACTCCTTGCCAGAGTATCAAAATTCTAAAGTCAAAATTTAAAAAATTTTTGGAGAAAATACCTTTAGAAGTGATTGATGCGGCCATGAGAGACTTTCCTAAAAGACTTTGCAAAGTAGTGAGGGTAAAAAGGAAGTGTTTTGAATGACTTTTTTGTAGCCAAAGACTAGTAAATTACTTACTACTTGTTAGTCATACTTTAAACTTTTTTTTATGAAACATTTTGTTTTTGTTTTGTAACAGTATTTATGCCCGACCTTGTAAATGAATTGTTCACAGATGGAAAGAGAGAAACGCCTGAGTTTGTGAAAATATGTCCCCCTGAAAGTTGAATGTAGAATGCGTACTGGCTTGTAAATCTTTCACACAGCTCATACTAGCCAGGCCTCATGTCAAGCTTCTGTCCAGGTAGGTTACCTGGAAGATACACCACCGCCTGCATAGGCTGAGATAAACCAAAATGTGACTGAGATAAATGCGATCGAAGATGTTAGATTTTTGACTCTGCGTTATTGAATGCTGTTTGCAACATCTTATATTTCTAACATAGATATCTTGAGCACGGCTTACATGTTATAGATACTTTGAGTTGAGTTAAGAACACCGCAACCGAAATTGCATGTTTACGTAAACACTGTCTTTTTGAACGTCATAATGAGAAACTATTTGTTCTCTTAAATATTATCTTCAGTTGAACATCTTCCTTAGCAAATACTCTTTCATTCACTTGCTATAACAATCCAAGTATTATACTTTTAACGTTGTCTTTTGAACGTTTTCTCATGAAGTAGATTTCTTCTTCGGCGCCTGCAAGCACTGCTGATCACAAAGCAAATTCTTCTAAGCCTTGTGTAATGAATGGTCTTAAAGGGTGTTGTAGGGCACGGCTCCCTCTGAGAAAATTAGATGAAAATCAATTGCATTCAAGAAGGCGAAAAGAGCGTCTAATGAGGCTTGTGTGAGCTCATGTTGCTTCTGTTGAGGGCCCACCGTCTTAACTGACTCCCCTCACCTCGTGTAGTGTAGACTGGCCGTCTTCACACAACTTCAGAACTGTGATGACAGTACGTATTCTTATGGGTTTTAAGCTTGGCCATTACTAAAGCAGTTGATAAAATCAGACAAACAAGTACAATGAACTTAAGCAAGTATGCAGGATACGGTGCATAAATAACCAGCTTTTTGTAGGTCTCGATATAAATGCTCTTATAAAAAAACGTTATTGAAAAAAAAATAGGTGATCGTCATTGTAGATCATCTGGCCATTTCTTACTCGACAGCCTTGGTACACCCTTGGAACCTACTGTAGCTCTTTTTGACGAATTCTTTTGAAAGATTGGCGAAAACCACCTTGATACGCTCAATCAATCCTTTGTTATGCATGGTGCTCGGTTGATGTTCCGTTCGACTGCGCCCCATTCAAAAATGTCCATTGGATTAAGGTCGGGGCGACTTAGTAAGCCAGACATCAGGAGGGCGCTGTGAACGCAGTATCCCTCGTGCAGTGAGACCTTCCTGAATGATCTTTTCTGGCAGCTGTTGCTTCAAAGTTGTAGTTGGAATCAACTACAACTTTGAAGTCGAGAAATTATCTTTCGGATTGCCTGTGTATCACAGCGTTGTTAAAATTCATTGTATTCCTTTTACTGTGGCTCCAATTTGATCTTTCATACTTAATGTAGTTGTGATTACCAAGATTCTGATGACTGCTAATGTGAAAACAGTGATTCTGAATAACACGTCTTAAGAGCTACCATGGAAGCAATTTTTGATTTTCAGAATTATTTATTGTAGCTCATTTAGAGTGAACAGAAACACACTCACAACGGATAATTCTAACGATGCTGTATTAGGAGATAATGTCATGAATTATCTCGTTTTATTGGTACAGGTGTAAGTTGAGAGTCGTTAAAAAAACACTATAATGCTTCAGAGAAAGTAATATGACTGCATTCTGATGAAAAAGTGTGAAATTAATAATTTTTAAGTGAACGACACCAGTCGGGTCGTAGAACCTTCGTACAGTTCGATTCTTCTGTGCTGACCTTTTTACAATTTCTTTGGTTTACTGAGCAGTCTCTAAGAGCTTATTCTTTTTCCATGGCACCTTTGGCTATTTCATGTGTTTGCTATAGATATGTTAGATACACACACGTCCATTCAATTTTGGAATGTATTTCATCGCTTAGGTTGAGGTTTGAAGCCAGTAGTTTTTTCTTCCATACGACATCGTATCTCAACAACTTTTTCTGATAGAAAAAACTATTAACTAGGCTAATTCAATTTTTGTGTGATTTAAAGTATTCATTAGTATGTCTTTTAATTAGCAATAGTCATCGTCTTCCTTAGCTTTGAGAAAATTTAATGCCATGGTACTTATCAACGTTAAAATTGTAAATCAGCTTATGAAAAAAATTAATGTGGAGACGACTAACAGTACACAACATTTGAATAAATTCAAGTGAAATGGTTTCGTTTTATTTAATTTTCTTAATGTTATTGAACTGGGCAAGGACTGAACGTCATGCAGGTTATTACCAAGGAAATATAAACGTTTCCTGCTTTCAACATGAATAGTATTCAGGATTGGACTCGGATTAGATTTCTGTAATGGCGTTGCCCAGCACTCGTGATGGGAGAGTTGGCCAGTATGTGAGTGGTACTTTATTTGAAATCAGATTTGTTTATTTTTGTGCAAAGTACAAAAAGGAAACGGTGTCTCACACTTTTTTGGTAGTAGATGAAGCTGCTACTATGCATCGGTCGAGTATAGCTTTGCTCTTAATTGAGATGACCTGAAAGGCTCTCTTTCACTATTGCAATCTAATTTCTTATTCACACTTATGAACTTGTTTTCCACAACTCGGATTGGCGAACAGAATCTTACATATGGCATTCGGACCTTTTTTGGTGGAACGATACATCGACATACAATAGTCATGAGCAGTCTTCAAGTGCAGTGAATTTTTTTCAGAAATTCGATGTAATTTCTCCTTCAGTTGTCTTACTATGCTGCTGCTAGTCCGTTTGTGACAGCAGCTGAATTTTTCGACTATATCCATAATACTCTTGTTATTTTCTTAATATATTTTGTATTTTTAACTGTTGTTTCCTCTCCGTCTTACGTGATGATGTTATTCGTCGTGTTGCTGTTATGACATTACTGAGCTGCCACTGACGGCTTCTATTTCGTTTATTTTAGCTGCTGTTAATATTTTCTTATCTGCTGTAGTATTGCTGTCTATCCTACGTCAGGAGTGGCAACTAATACAGTTACTGTTGCATGGCCAGCTGTTCTGCTTCATCTCTTGTAGCCGCACTACTACAATTTAGAATACAAAATAATAATTTTATCGAAAATTTATACCTTTGCTTTGAAACATTTTAAGTACAACTTTTAACGTTTTGCATGTCACCATTTAGTAAAATTAACGCGTGTCCCCTCCTCATATGTTTGGTACAGGAGAGCAGAAAAGTGAGCACTTCCATGCATAAATTTTGCAGTTTAATTTCAGAAACTTTTGAGAGCTTTAGCCTCTGGACACACTGGCGCTGATTACCAATGGGCAAGACGCGTCAGTGTCCTAATAGAGTTTTCCTGGAGGCCTTTATTTCAAGAGAAGTTTTCACAGTACTGCAGCAGATGCCTGCTCAGCTGCTGCGCCATTGGCTGCTGCTTCAGTTGCTCTTGCTTCTGCTACTTTTGCTTCCGCTGTTGCATCTGCTGTTGTTGGTTGTGCTGCTGTAGTGGGTTCTGCTGCTGTTGGTTGTGCTGTTGTTGGTTCTGTTACTGCTTTTGCTGTTGCTCGGAGTTCAACTTTCCTAGCTTCGCCAAAACCAATTTAAACTTGGATTGCAAGATGATATTTACCATCTGCCTGAGTTGTTCCATTATGGTGTGCATCCTTCACTGATGCCATCATCAGGCTCTCGTAGGAGCGGCAACTCGGACCTGTTTCGTACCTAAACGGCCTTTGACCTGGAAAATTTTCATCGTTTGATTATAGTAGTGATTATTACAATACATTTTAGTTATAATAACGTGTGAAGGAAATGTGAATCAAGATAGGCACCAAATGAATTCAAAAACATTGTTTTGAGATTCATTTTATTTTAACATTAATGATTTATCTGGTTGCATATTGCGAGAATTTATACTGCATTTGCGTTATTACAGTCTGTTCTCGTCAGTGTACCATGGGAATTTATGGGTAATTAGCCCTACCCAGTCATAACTTTCTGACCATCAAGACAGCAAGACTTGTGGCAGAACGTATGCGAGGTTTTTGTTTTGCAAGTGAACAAACTATTTTTTCTACCTTTCTTTCGTGGTGGAGGCTGGTGTGTTGTACAGCCGACCTCTTGCCAACGTGTTGTCGATGCTTCGTCATTTTACCTCATTTTTAATTATTTGTCAC
The DNA here is from genome assembly GCA_006783055.1 of Trinorchestia longiramus. Taxonomy (NCBI): domain Eukaryota; kingdom Metazoa; phylum Arthropoda; class Malacostraca; order Amphipoda; family Talitridae; genus Trinorchestia; species Trinorchestia longiramus. The sequence continues at coordinate 90,460 of VCRD01001945.1, forward strand.
TAGAAGATTTTTTGACGCTTTCAAAATATGGTGAACACAATCCGTATTTATGGCACTGTATGAAGTATATAATGTCTAAGTTTCCTCCTGCTTACGCGCATCATATATATACGTAGCACCACGTGCACGTAGCACCACGTGCACGTAGCCTCATGTGTAGTCACTTCACTGAACATTCAATGTTTTCGCACCTACTCTTTCTATTCTAAAGCGTGCCAGCTTCTGCATCACACCATTTTCCCCTTAAAATAGAACTGATTTTCGTTTTTGTACGGATTTTCTCGCGCTAAGAGCAAACCTTTTTTCCATCAATCTTTTTTTCCTACTTCTTTGCGCACCACTGAGGCTGCAAAAATCTAATATTATCCGCCAGCCGCTCTAGCTCACTTAATATTGTTATTATACTGATGGAATATTATGCACCTGATGTTCAAACTTACCTAATATTATTATACTAATATAGTACTATGCGCCAGCTGCTCCAGTAGCTGTAGTTTTCTTCTGCTAGCCGTTGCAAGCTGAGAGAGAGAGTTAGAAGTGTAGGAGAGTCTTGAGTGTAGGTTACCTCTAACTAGTGTGTCTTGTAGCATAGCTTTGTGCATTCCGAGTGCAGTAATCATGTCATTGTACGTCTACATCAAGTCATGGCTGTGTCTTACAAGCTCGTTAGAAATTACTGTACCTTGTAAATTCAAATCTGCCAGGATATCTTGTATCCTGTTAGTAAGTTAAAACAATGAATGAGAGGTTACATATTGAGAGGTTGTTGAATTTCATAAAGCGTTATAGTGATATCTCACAACAGATCTCACTGTCGTGTACTATCTCAGGAAAGTGAACCTTTTTACAGGATGCTCCTGAATCAACGAAAGAGTTGAAATTTAAATCCTAAGCCGTTCGTATAAGCATTTTAATCTCTAGTTTAAATATAATATTAAAAAATATATTACATTAATTACTTGTAGGTTCATAGGGGGTAGTTTGGATACAGAATATTGTATCCAAACAGTTAGTTCAGTTAGGTCCAACAGTCCAAACAAGTAGTTTATTGTTTCTTACTCAAAAACAACGTAATCACTTTATCTTTTAACGATGATTGTGCCGTAGTACGGTGGTCATTTAGAGCATCTTGGTTGTTACGTATGTATTGCGTCGACAAACTGTTTACAATGACTACATTCCACAGCGGTTAATTATTGTCTCACGCTGCAATTAGTAAGTTTATCTAACGACGACTAATTATTAAGTCTTACTAATGCTGGTCATTGCACCGAAAGACGATTACTGCGTCTCTCATAGGATAATTATAGTCTTTAAATCGTCAAATCTAAACCCTGAAGGAGACTGCTTCCATCAGATTCATGTATAGCACTTTCATCGTTCAGCCGAGGAAGCTCCTTCAATACTGGTTCTGAAATTTCATCTGAATGAAGAATTGAAAAAATAACTGGCTGTAGATTTCAGTGACTTTATGCCGCATTTTATTACTACAACCAGAAGTCTTTGTGAAAGGAAAGTAGCAATCGTTTACACTTTTTTGACTACCGCCACACTAAAGCAGTGCCAAATCCTGGTTGTTTTTTTGTTCGCTCTGTTGATTGAAGTACATAGATAAAAATTTGACGTAATAGAATACGATTTTTAAAATACACTATCCTGAATTACCTAAGAGCAGGTCTCAAACATTGGTTAGCTAAAGAAATTGTTGACCGGCATTATTCCTTAGTAATTGAGAGTTGTTAATTGAAAAATACTTTTTTCTCTGCTCTGGAATCGCCATCAGAATAGTAAGCTGAGTGAAATATTTCTTTTTTGAGTGTCCCAGTGAACTCTTAAATCAGTTACATTGTCATGTACGACCACAGCCTGCCGTTTGGAATAGTTTTCATAATCAGGATGTGCGCTAAAGTTTTTTTTTGCGTCTTGAGTCACAGATCTGTTCAAACCTGTGAATAACATGTATAATTAATGATTCGTTTGCATTATTGCTAGAAAGAGATTTAACATTCAAACGCAAAATGAAAGTCTTTACCAATTCTGGAGAAAATACAGAACAAACACGAATCACAACCATTGTGTTTTCCTTCCTCAGCCTCAGAAGTTGAACAGCTGCGGACCACATTTGTATAGCATTTAAGGTCAGCTGGCAGCATACATGTATTGTGTAATACGTCGTGGGATACATTTCTATACATTTCAAGGTGCGTAAACCACCTGGCTGGCGAAGTGAACATTAACCAACTCTGACCTCGGATCTTTTTTACGATGTCGTGCTGTGACAACTCAGCAGCCAGATTATAGGTGGTCAACTTGGGCGGTTTTTGAGTCGAATATGGAGTTATACTAAGATTTTCTCCATCCGCAAAAAAAATTGCTGATTACTGCTCACAACCAAGATTTTACTACCATGCATGAATTTATAATACTCATTGTCCTGGGAATATTTTTCTAGACAATTTGCATTTATTTACGTCTGAACGACGATAAGCCTCATCATATTATTAAAGGTCCTACTGAACAGTCGTTTGATGTCAGGTTTTTGGACAAGTTTCTCTCTTTTTCACGCACAATCAACGCTTCTGGCGTGACACTGAACAAATCTCACTTTGGTGAGTGGTGCCACTGCGTTCAATCATCTGAATTTTCTAAAAACAGTTACTGGAAAGGGTACAAAATGAAGAGGATAAGATGACATTGTGACAAACCTAGCCGTCTTTCCAGCAGACACTTCTATCAAGCAGTTTTGCCATTCCCTTTCAAAAAGGAGTGAGGAGAGGAAAAGGAGATCACTCGGTTTTCTGCCACTTGAAAGTATTATGTTATTTGACTTGGTTGCACGTGGGCGTAAATACTCGCGTGAGTCTGGTGTAGCGTATTGCCTCCCGATCGTTCAAAATACACATGGGATCTGTGGCAGCGCCTATGCTGCGTAGAAATAGTACTTGGTTCAAAACGTCGAAAGTGTATTTTATGTAAAAATCGTTTTTGTTCAGCCGTAAAGGCTTTTCTACTCGTCGACTGATCGCATATTGCATTTTGATCATATCGCCCGATATTATGTATCGTTTGAGCGTAGCGAGCAGTGATATCTTTAGAATTTACGTTAGTAGCCCTCACATTCTTCCTGATTGAAGCATTTGGTTGAATGATCACAAAAATCTTTTATCGCACTTGGGATTTAAACATTTTGCTATACAACTGCTGACGGATCATAGCGTCTGTGAAATTTGAACTTACATGAAAAAGAGCGTGTGGGCTTCTAATCGTCTTAAGTTTCTACGTCAATGATTTGTTGGTCAGTCAAAATAGCAAAAAAACGAGATGCTAGAGCCCAAGTTGAATGTCCAGTCAGAGCTTAAATCTGAAAGTGATGATAGTTGTGTACCTCCTAGATAACATAAAGAAATTAAACTATAATACAAACTCGTGTGTGTTTGTTGCTCTAATTGAACTGCCTGGTGAATTCATTATTTTTTCACTATATTTTTCCGTGATGGTCTAGTCCGTTTTTCTTTTCATCATTGTTGTTCATTGTATTTCATCCGGGAGATAAAGAGGTTGGTTAAACTGCACACTCATCGTAAACAAGCCCAGAAATGTATGAGGCCTGAACAAGACTAGAAAAGCCAGCAGGACAACAGGAATACCTTTTATTTGAGAAGGTTTTTCCGATAACAGGAACAGCTTTGGATGAGGAAGGAGGAGGGTCACTGGACCGTCCAGACGTCGGTCGTCCATCATGAAAGCGATTACGCTATCCGCTTTTTTCATTAAACGCTCAAAACGCTCCTCATAGACTCCATTGACTAGCGTGCCTTTCAAGCCGTTCAGATAAGAGCGTCTACAGCAAAAAGCTTCGTTGCTTCGCTGTCCGATTAAATTTAATGTGTGTCTCGACGTCAGAGTAATGGTTGTTTTAATTTTGTATCAAGGCTTAAAGAGAAACTAAATCACTGAACTGTAATTATTTTCCAGTGAACCTTTGATCTATTTGGAATAAATTTAATGTTCATTAAGAGTAATCTTGCGTGCCATTCTCAATTATTTAAAACTACATTAGGTAAGCGCATCATCTCTTTCATAAATTTGAATATTTCTATTTCTTATAAATGCATTCAACCATGTGAACAACAGGCTTTTTTTCAAATTATATGTATAAATAAAACGATGTATTACAGGAATTCTCATTACGCTTGTTTCTGTATTTGAATTCTATGCTGTCTCAAAAAACACTATGTTTTGGACTACAATTCTTAAGTAAGTGGCAGAAAATATTCACTCTGTGGGTCTTAAAATAAATATATTTTGTTACTTTCCTGTGTTTGACACTGCCTGCTGTGCTTTTTCAATTATTTTTGTTCATATTACTTTTATAATAATTTTAATTGATAGGATACCCGAACTAAACTACTGTATAACATAATTAATTAGAAAGAATATCAGTGTTTTATGTGCATTGAAAAAATTAGGCTTAGAAATTGGAAAAAAATTGTAAATATCAATTAAGATGATCATGGAGATCGAGATTTATATTACTGGTGTCTTTTTTATCTATACTAATGGACGCTGAAAATCTACAAGTTTCTTTTAGTTATCAGTCTGCAGCAAACTGAAGTTGAATTAAAGAATTCTCGAACATTTGTGTTCCTTAGGCTATGAAGTTTTTGGAAATTATTTTCAAAGTAAAGTTCATCATGAAATTGCTCTGGTATTAATTCTAGCTGCGGTTAGTTGAAACTAATTTGTAGATTTACTGTTGTTATTGTCATTTCTGAGATATAATTGAATGCATCGCTCCTGAAACAAGTACTAGTACACGAACTTGTACTTCTCAGGTAGGGAAAACAATTATTTCAGTGGTTAACTAGAGCCCATATAACAACTGTGGCATTAAATAATTACAATTAACTTGTTTATTTCGATATGTTGTCTCCACAATATGTACAGGGTATCCCATAAAGATGTATTCACTTGAGCTGCCCATTACTCATGTGTTATTTTGATTTGCGTATTTATTGACATGGATACAAATCTAATGATTTAAATTGGCGAAAATATTATAACATTAAATTTACGAAAATTAGACGTTACAAAAAAGTTATGTTCTTTCTCTAGTCTGATTGGAATATGTTATGCTGTTCTAATTTTATCCAGTTTTCCAGGTACTGCATTTGTAAGGTTTTAATAAAACGAGCTAATTAGCTTAGGGATCTATTAAATGCTTTTCTGAAATGCGAGCCAATTTATTATATAAATATAGTTAAATGTTTACTCCAGCATTCTGTAAAACGCTCAAACGAGTCTTGATGCTATCAATTCTGCATTTATAAATGAATTCACTAACAATCTTTTCGTACTCATATTTTTTTGACTGCTTATTAGAACACAAATTGAAATTTTTGACAATATATGATGTAATTAAAACTTAATTTAAAATATGAAATTGATATGAGTATCAATGCTCCTTTTATTCATGAAGTGAGCTGTTCCTTGCAATAATCATCCTTTTGGTTTAGAGTTATTGACTGGAAGCGATTTCCTTTGCCTGAAAAATGGTATTTGTTTTTGTTCATTTGGTTTTTCAGAATATTTTCGAGGATTGCATGAACATATGTAAGAATTTATGTTTTATCCATTATGTGGCCTGGAGGTATGCCGGGGTGTCCCTTCTTAAATATTATTTTTCCTTCAATTGCACAAACTGTTTTTTACTGCAGGAAGCGGATGTCCTCAGTAGCGTGGGGTAAATACAGGGATTAGCTTCTTCCTAATAACAAAATGTGTTGTGTATGAAAATATTTTCTACATAATTCTTATGAGAAGAACAAAAGCGAGTATCACTCGCATTGAAGTGTGGTTTGCGTGTGTGAAAGCAGAGAGTGGTGGCATTTTGAGAAAACATTTCATGTAGCGACATGCGTTTTCGATTAAAAGACATTTTTGTTCACGTGGAATTCACTATCAACATAAAATTCTCTATCCATTTAGGATTCTCCATCCACGTGGAGTTCTCTATCCACGTGGAATTTTCTATCCACGTGGAATTCTCTATCCACGTGGAATTCTTTATCCACGTGAAATTCTTTATCCACGTGGAATTCTTTATCCACGTGGAATTCTCAATCCGCTTGTAGTTCTCCATCCGCTTGTAGTTCTCCATCCACGTGAAATTCTCCATCCACGCTGAATTCTCCATCCACCTGGAATTTTCTATCCACCTGGAATTCAGTAACGTCTAGCGGCATGCATGAGGAACGAGTTCAGTGGAGAATCGATTTTCTAACGACATTGCCTAAACTAATTTTGATATTTAAATTTAGCATAAATTAACGTATGTACTGATGTTGGAACTACACTGTGGCTTGTCGAACCGTAGGCACGAACAAAGGAATTCTTGCAGTTCGTTAGCGCATTTTTTCCCCATTAATTTGTTTAAGGCTTCCAACACGATTCCGACCACGATGAAATAAGTGACCAAAATGAACGGGATGTTTTTTAACTTTCAAATACTTTTTTCCAATTTGACAGCGCATATTTTTAATTTTAAATGAGTGTCAATAACTGTCTCCTAGTTTAAAAACACCGTCTACTGTCAATTGAAGAAAGTTAGTTCGTCAGAAATAAAATAATTATGTCCAGATTTTAATAACTGGTATGCCTATGATGAAAGCTAAAATAAAAAACTACAACCGGCGAAAAGATCCATTTTGGGACGCTGATTTTAAATCGAAAACTAGTTCCCGGAATATATTCCCTATTTAATAGGCTTAAATATTACTTTGAACTTCCCCGATTAAAAAAAGAAAAATGAACTATCCTACAATATTTGATGCTTAGCGTTAATTTTCAGAATGGTCGAATAGTTATTACCGTGTTTTCCAAATTTATAAAACTTGCAGTAAATTTATTTCTGTCTTACAAGTTTCTGGAAGCAAAAGAACCTGTAATACAGATAACTATAGTTGAGCTGCTCTTCATTGGTTAGTTTCAGAAGTAAACTTTTATACTCAATTTTTCAAGTCTTGTTAACAATTGACATGGCAAACGTCAGCATTGGTGCGCGTTGCAGTTGACCTGCATTTGATTGACCAGAAATTTGATCGATGCTGGAACTGCGCTTGCACCAATCCATCACCTCAACGCTGCTGCACCACCAAAGGCAAAAAATTATTCTTTCTCCTACCAGCGAAGAACACATCGCAACAGCGAAGAGCACATCGCAACAGCGAAGAGCACATCGCAACAGCGAAGAGCACATCGCAACAGCGA
>VCRD01001946.1:2020-25481 GCA_006783055.1 Trinorchestia longiramus
CAGGCAGACCATGCACACCAGGCAGACCATGCACACCAGGCAGACCATGCACACCAGGCAGACCATGCACACCAGGCAGACCATGCACACCAGGCAGACCAGGCAGACCAGTTTCTTGTAGGACTTCACAAAGAAAATCTTGGAATTCCTGTACATGTCGGTGTGCGTTATAAAAATCCAAATGACTGCTTCCTAAGGTAGCGGAAGTTTATTTATTATCATCATCATTTTTATTGTTATTATTATGTATTGATAAGTTAGGTTTCCAGTGATTCGGCTAGTTAACACGTTTGTTACGATGCGACCCACCGGTGGGTCACTTAGGTTAGGTTCTGTAATTTTTTCAGATCCTTCTAGTCACTATGCGTACAAAGTGAAGTTTTACACCAATCAGGCAATCGGAGGCAACGTGTTAAACAAAATTGCCGACTGGATTTTTCATTTGTAATGGCAGGATGAACTACACAAACTCCTGATATGTTACATTCTAAGGTATGCAAAAAATTTTTACGTTAATTATATCTTTTCCTTTACCTACTAAAGAGACTCATCATAAGGTTCGTTTTCTTCTCGTATTTTGACCAGACTACACCATGCGTTAGGTAATTGATCCGACAACCGCTACGTAGATTACAAGTGCACCAACAATACAAGAAATTTTCATAGCATTTGAATGAAGGAACACTCCTCATATATGGCTGTAAGGGGCACTTGCTAATTTTTGAGAAGCTACTTTTTCAAAAAAGAGCTAAAACTTCTTATGAGAGGCTTTGGACGTGACAACGCGCCATAAAGTTGTTCATTTACACAAACTGATAAGACTCTTATTGATGCTGCCTCGTTCATTTGGTAGAGCATTCGAAATATTCGTAAAAATAACTTCAGTTTGAATATCTAGCGATCATTTTAGTTTGGTTGAACGAGTCCGTAGCTTCAACGAGGGCTTCTGTTTTACGGTTAGTATTCGTTTCGAAAAAGATCACGGTGCATTTAGTGGTTCTCACGTCGAAAAAATCTTCACTCGAGCAACAAATTCACTAGGTTTTGAAAATTACGATGCAAAGAAAAATTGATTGCATCATTGCTGTCGAGTAAGTTTACCAAACAAAAATATATGTTGTAATTTTCTGGAACTGATAACGCATCAATTACGAATCGACATCTAACAATCTCTTTCGAGAATCTTTCATTTCAATGAAAGTATTCCAAAGTGAGCGCATCTTTTAATTCTAAAATAATTTTTCATATCTGAATAGAACGGATTTGAACTTTACAGTCATTTCTTCAACAAAAACTGCTATTTTTTAGACGTCGGAAATTGAAATTTTGATTCAAGGTAAGTTTTCAATTTCAGATCCGAGTTCTTGAGGAATGAATACCGACTTCTTTAACATTTTTTCTCAAAATCATTTCAGTTTGTACGTTGAAGTGTTAAAGCCAGGTTATATGCAAGAGAACTATCCTTTCTAAACCGAACAAATGAAAATGTTTCTCTGTGATTTTTGTAAAAGCGAGGAAGTTTGGTCAAATATTTTCTCAGTTATATCGTCGTTGCAATCTCTAAAATCCTCAGTCAAATGTACCCACTTTGGATGTACTCGTTTTTCCATCGGAGTCTACAGAATCGTAGTTTTCGATGAACGCTTTGATCACAATTTAGCTATAAAATTGTTTGCTATTCTTTCGTTCCATGTAGTGAGGGTAAAGGTGCACAGGAAATTTTTGATTCTACTGCGTAGGAGTCACAAACTAAAAGCCCTGTAATTTAATTACTTATTGTCCATTGCTTCACAAATTAAATGCAGGTGTAATATAATTTTGAAGAAAATTGGAGTGAAATGAACTGAATAAAATATACAAATGTATTATTTTGAGAAGCAATTTTTAATATGGCCATCTTGCATCTTGTGACATGATTAAAGAACATGCCAAGGACTATTATAACCAGGACGTGCATCGCCATGTAGCTGAATACGGTGGCGGAGGCCATTGCATTCTTAGTAACATAACATTTTCTATCGGACAAATTGATCAAAAATTACTTCTTTCAAGCAATAGAAGGGATAATAACTTTTTACAGTGAATTTTAAATGGTTTAAAGCACTGTAATGCTTCGAAATACCAATTTTAACCGGACTTAACATGTATTATTGTATAAGCTTAGTGGCCACTTTATAGAAAGCCGAGTTACTGCGGATTTAGACTTTACAAATTGATCATAGTTAAACCTTTTCCAATGCAAACAACCAAACATACAAACATTCACGCAAATAAACAAACAGACATAGAAGCAAAAACCTACCAAACTGCAGCGATAAGTCAGCCAACCGGGCCTTCTTGACAGAGGTCTGAAGAAGGACTACATTCTTTTGCTAGTCTTTATCTGAGGGGTTGACAGCAAATTTGAGGGATTGACAGCAAATTAAGTGAGTGTAGTAGTCGTCAGAATACTACCTTTCTTTGACGTACAGTTCCTTGACGTCTGCAAATGATGCCGTGTTTCATTGTCAAGACTGATCTTCGGGCCCTTCTCACTGATCCAGTTGTTACGAATGCAGTTGTTTAGCAGATGTATCTCCAGTTGTTTAGTTCCAATTGTTTAGCAGATTGTATTGTGTCAAAAAGGGGAAACCAGACACGCTCGTTGTCAAGAGGATGCTTGGCTGTGGCACTGCAATTACCTAGTGATTAGAATAGAAGTGGCCTTGCAGTCTCGGTTGTTCTCGGCCATGCCACTCGGTAACCCACACGAAATTGAAACATTTGGGCGAATCTGTACTTCATCTACCAAGAGAAACACATTCTTCTGTTGCAGTGTCTGGACTTTGTCAAATGTTTCCCTCAGCACCTGGTCCTTGTCAATAGATGAAGTGATGTACTGCAGCTTGCGTTTGCATGGAAGCACCAAAAAGTCTCTGAGCTGTTCATAATTACACTTTGGGTATGATTGAAGAGCAAAACAATAATCATTCATGGAAAACTGCTTCTGTGATAAAAGTTCCAACAGACGTCAAAAAAAACAACTTTTTCTCCTTCTCGGTGTCGACATAGGCTGACGTGTGAGCTTGAAGGGTGAAAACATTTTGGATCGTTTTGTGAAACGGGATGTCATACATAGTTCATTGCCAAGCGCACAGTTTCGTCCGACTGCTTATATGATCTCAAACCATTTTTGGGATGAAGTGTTTTAAACAGTGGTTCACTAATGCTGTTCTTAAACGCACTGAGCGTTAGTGGGGAATGCAAAGTGGGCTTGTTTTCGAAAATCACAGACAGGCTGCACTCACTGAAGTTGTCGGTCATGAACAAACACACAAGCCTTTCTTTTGATCTCGAAATAATTAAGTTCTTGTACTGCTTCTGCAGGTTACGTTCAGGTTTGAAAGCATGAAATGAAGTAATCTTATCCTTCTGAAGAAAATACCTCAGTTGTTGGTCTTCCACTTTTGCCGGGTGAGGTGTAAGTTTTGGAGATGGCATACATGAAGCAGGCACATTGAAGATACTGGGAGGGATTTCACTTGTTTACACAACCACACACTTGTTTGGCATTTTTAATACATATAATTAGTAATAAACTTTGTAAACAAACAGTATTCACTTAGAAATGCAGCAATGTGCCTTGAAACAAACAACAGTGTACGATTCAAACCGGGCGACAGACTACGGCAATATTTGCACTATCACAGATGGAGGATAACTGAACGCAGTGAACTGGCCTCCGCTACCGTAGTCAGCTACATGGCGATGCACGTCCTGGTTATAGTAGTCCTTGGAACATGCATAAATCACGTCACATTACATGAATGACCAAAATTGGACTTGAGAAGTCAGTATATTGTAGTATTTCCAATTGTCTTAATGTATATTTCTGTGCATTTCTGATGTTTTTGTCTGTCGAATATTGTCTGTTTATAGTGTTGTCTACTGTTTGTATTTTCTACTGTTATTGTCAGCTATTAGTATTTGCTGTGATTAGCTGTTACCGGTATTATCCGCTGTCATTGTCTGTTATCAGTATTGTCTGCTGTTTTTATCAGTTATCAGTATATGTAGTCTGCTGTTTACAATGCTTGCTTTCAATACTGTCTAAACAAACAACTCAAAGCCTCACTTCCAATGACAAATACTGGAGTTCATTTCTTGGAACTGTATTGAGTAAATAAGTGAAAACCTGCTAGTGAAAATGCAATAAATATTTTTAGTTGAGGTGACACTCACGGGCCTGAGAGGCTCTGTCGCTGCACGCTAGTCGTGTGTTCTGTGATGCTTTAAGTCGAGGGGAAACGCATACATGAACACCGTGTCACTTTCACACAACGCTGATTTTAGCCTAACACATTGACTACGTGTTGGTACATATGTACAGTCGAATTCCTTTAAACCGGCACTCGCTGGCCAAGCTTTATATATTTATACATAATGTTTTTTTCTTCTTTAAATGAGTTAAGCAATTGATATTATTTTCCGTTTATGTCTAGCGTGTCTGTGAATTGTTTGTGGTTACTTGGGTGATATTAACCGGCAACTGCAAAGTTTCATAGATGCAGGTTGAAAAGACTTCTACTATATACCACTAGGTGTATTATCTGAACAACTGCATGCAACTTGCTAAAGTGGGAATATACGCAAATAAGGAATTTATTTGTTTGCTGCCAAAATTCAAGCATGGTGTGTATCATTGAAGTGTAAGTTGTACATTGCTGTATCAGTAACAATGGTTGCCGACATTGATGAGTTAATGAAGATAGGCTCAGACAATTACAAGAAAGAGAGTAGTTTTATTTTTTAGAGTAAAAATTCAAATCTTTTGGTCTTATATCTGCAATATTTGAATTACAATAATTATCAACGCTCATTTTAAATCCTTTATGAGACTACAACACTCAATCTGTATTTAAAGTAGGTTTAGTGGATTTCCATGAATTTAAATATGGAAAAAATTGACTAAGTATAAAATGCAGATTAATCAAAACTACAAGTACATTCACACTCTAGTATATTTTTGTATGTATATGCAGTATTCGTCCTAAATTGCTCACAGGTACCAGAGAACACAATTGATAGTTGTAAAATGCATCATAAAGTTGAAGTTTGATAAAAAAAATCAAAATCTATGTTGTATCTTTTCACGCCTTTGAAGCTTGTTGATTACACCAAAACAAAGTTAGTTACGCACAGATTCTTGCATATGTTTCAGAGGATATATAAACACAAAGTTTTATCATTGGGGACCTAAGAAACATCGTCAAAAGAAAAGTTTTAATCCATGTGTAAGTTGTCTGGTGGTGCAAGTGTCCGCACAATTGTGTGGAGGTGCAAGTGTCCGCACAATTGTGTGGAGGTGCAAGTGTCCGCACAGTTGTGTGGAGGTGCAAGTGTCCGTACAATTGTGTGGAGGTGCAAGTGTCCGCACAATTGTGTAGAGATGTACGTATCAGCACAATTGTGTAGAGATGTACGTATCAGCACAATTGTGTGCAGGTGCATCAGTACAAATTTTGAAGTGACAGCGCAAATCTACAACATCTGAAAAAACACCCATCTCTGCAGCCAGTTTTTGGAGTTTCTCTGTTAAATCTCCAATTTGTATGACAATTTTTCATGATATTTTCCCGGGCTCTTTGAAGTAACGGTAATGACAATTGCTAAGGAATTGAAAAGATCCAGGAAACTTCGGCTGTATGGCGATATGAAAATTTCCGTAGGTATTAGAAATAACTTTTATGCTCCTTGTTACGACAGGTTAGTTGTCCCTCGTTTCCAGCGACTGCAAAATTTCAATCTGCTTTGGTAAACATCGTACATGTTTTTGAGCTATTTGATCTTGACTACTGAGTCATTTCAAACTAGCAACAGCACATTTTTGGGAGACACTGTTTATTATATGACTTTCAATAGCTTTGTGCGTATCAAGTAATAAAAAAATCAACTGATTCATTGGATTTTTACGATTTATTTTCTTAAAATTTTTTAAAGTCATTAATGCATATGTCTGAACCAGGCCTTGAGAAACAAAATATAGATGAAACGCAAGATTATTTCAAGATTTATTCTTACAAAGAACATAAGTATTGATGGAACATTGTTAAAACTTGTTTTGATAGTGTTATTTACTACTTCAATGTGCGTTAGTAGATATTTTAGTCAAAGTTTTGTGCCACAAACCAGCCTCTTAGTTGAAAAATATCACACACAAACTCACGGAAGAAATAGTTTTTCTATGATTGCTCTTGCAAGATATTTTCCATAGTTAACACTATTTAAGTCATGTGACCGAAAGTGTGCTTTGGTACATTTAAATATCCTTTAATGAATTCTGGCAGGTCATTTCTCTTTTACTTTGTGTATAAAACAAGGGCCATCAAAACTTGAATTTCAAGCTTTAATTTAGGCCTGAATGATGATACTCAAACGAACAGAAAACACGCGTGCATGCTGTGATAAATTTTATACAATATAATTGGCACTAGATTAATTTATTTTAGTTAAATACTTTAACCTTGGCGACGAGAGTTCCACGTGCCTTCTTTTTTAAATATGTTATGAGCGTAAAAAAATTCGAGCATAGATTAACGATCCGGAATTTGAAATATTTTCAAGGAATTTCTTACACGGTTAAAACTACATTCTAGTTACGTAATTTCTTCAGCTGCTTTTCAAAAGAATGTGAAGGATGCTAGTTTTTACCATCGTAGCGTTCAAATATTTACTGTGTTTGGAAATTTCTATGAATCAATGGACTATACCTTCGCGCAAATTAGTAAAATAAAGTAGAAATCCCATCAAATTTTTCAAGGGCGCATTGAATAAGCCGTGCATGCTGAGAGCAGTAATAGGAGATTAGTCCTCAATGTACTTCACGCTGTTGCTGATTTATTCCCTGAGCTCAATGTCTGTACATACGATCATTTTAAAGGCAACGAATAATAACGTGTGTTCATTACCGCGGCATAATAGTTGTGTTAATGTACACGCAATGAACTATTTAATATGAAGTGAAAGTAACTTAAATTTGGGGAAGGAAACCCATAGAGTAATCATACATTCGAGTTGATTTCAGAGTGAGATGCTGCGTTGGTATGTATATCAAAATCAGGCTATTTGTTGAAATTAACATCAATGAACGTTCATATTACAGGATTAAGATTTACACTTTGCTTGTGTACCAAAAAATAGAAATTTTGAGGAGGAAAATTAAGTTATTACGAATTATCTTTTGAATTTTGCTTTAAGCAAAACTCATTTTTGGAGATATGAATGACATTCAGCCCTTTCTTAAACAACATCCGTCCTAACTGCGAGTCTAATGTTATTTAAGAAAGATGCACTTGCTGTGTTCAAAATCGAAAATCGCCGTTTCCGTGAGCTTCAAAATAAATACATTAGAATGATTCCGAATTGCAGAACTTGATAACCTTGTAGTGTATTACACGAGTGCATTCCACGCTGAAATAAAAAATGTTATGATTACCTAAAACACACTCACGTGTGCCCTGAATGAAGAGCTCTTTACACCTTACATTCCTCCGCGCGGCCTCTTTACGGCGCATAGGTTACGTTGACATAAGAATGTTAGACTCATTCCAAAATATTCATTATATACCTTCTCGAATTTTCTAATTTAATTCAGTAAATGTTTGTAAGAAATGTTGTGAATGTACGTATGTATTATGTAATTGCTCATAAAATCTAAAAATCATTACTGATAATACGTGGCAGCACATCAATTAGTCAGTAGTACTATTGCTCGACAGCTGGGTGAGAAAATAATGTTTCTATCGAACGGATTCTTTCCTTTCTGATTCTCAGAACATTTAACGACGCAAACGTAAAATTTATTTAGAGAGCAATTAATTTTCCAAAATGCTGATAATTTACTGAGTAATTTTGTTTTCGATTTAATGGTACTGACAGTCTACCGTCGTACAATTTGCAAAAATAAATTGAAATTCCCCGAAATTTACGTTTTTCCAGAAATTTAATTTAGGGAATTTTTGTGTTCATTGAGTGCACACCGGACTCCAAACCTTGAATCTGAATATTTTTCGAACCTCAATTTGCTTTTTTGTAGATGTATTCAGGAAGTTTGCTATCTCAGAATCTGCTTCGCAAGATAACAGTTTGTGTGGAGCGCACTAGCAAGCACGAGTAAATGTTCATATTTTCTCGCGGAAGATTAAGAGCGCTCAGCGAGACCATGACGGCTCTGATGGATGCTTCTACTTACCTGTAATTGCACTAGCAAAAATTCCTGCTTCCTGCAGCTCCATAAAAATAAAGTTAAGCAAGCGCCTCTGCCCGCAAACTCAATCTCCCCAACTGCTTTATTTTTTTATCTGTGACATAAATATATTCTTCTGTTTTAAAAAATCGATACTTTCGTGTTTAATTTTATTGCAAAGATCATTTGCAAATAGGAACAGTGAAATTAAATAGTTTAATGCTACATAAATATTAAATAAGAACGTCATGAATAATGCAAGTAGTGGTCCAGTGTTAGGATTTTTTTTTCAAAACTTTTTTCGACTTTTCTTCGATTTACATCAATCATGGTATAGTCTACACAAACTTCCTAAAGTGTGCAGAAATAAGCCTTGATACAAAAAGGAGCTTGGACTAAAAATCTTTTCTCGGAATTTTTTTCACTTCATTCAAACATCCGAAGGATGAAAAACTTAGAAATTCTCCATTATAGACATTCATTTCCATTGAAAATATACACCACACAAGCGTGTCGTAACATTCAAAATTCTTATAATTTCTATGGTTGTGATAAAATATGCAATAGTACACGCCTACATTGAAAGTTTTTTGAAGTTACGAGTGTAAAATTTGACATAAAGTTAGCAAATATCAAGCTTAACTGCAAACGTTTTCTCCAACATTTTTAGCGTAGTTTAGTGACAGACTTCCATAAATATATTACTTTTTTCAAACACTTTACCAGTACTCATAGTTTTTTGCTTTTTTGTTCCATCTTAAGATTTCAGAACTATCATATATCCTAGAAGAACGTAAACAGTATATCAGTAGTACAGTGCATATGATTTCAAAACGATAATTATATTTTATGAAATATACGATGAATCCAAATATACCAAACTCAAAATATTTCTAATAATATTTTAATATTTTTCCCTACCATTGTTCAGATATGTCGATTGAAAATTATGATCCATACGTTTGAATGATTCTCTCTCTTTCTAACAACTAAAGTTAACAGGAAATATTTGTCTTTATCTAAATGAATAGTCCGCAAAGTGTACTTTCTCCGCATTACAAATAATTTCAACGTTATACTGTTCTATGACACTGAAATCGATTTAAGTTTGTAGCAGTAAAATAGTCTGGCCTCTGTGTGATCACCGTAAATACAAAGCTTCATCTTCGCAAAGTATGAGAGACTTAGCCCTCTTTTACCTGCTCTCAGTTAGAAAAAGTTAACCGGTCGTTTGACACGCGGAAAATGTATTGGAGTTTTGTTTATGAAAGGGACCAGTAATCATGAAGGGAGCTCCAAGCAATTACCAACGCTCCCCAGCGCTGCATGCTCTTCATTCATTAGGGAGAATTTGTTTTGAATCTCCCGTAACAAATTCTGCTTGTATTGACTCAGACAAGCGTTGTCGCAGGTAATTTTGCTCAGGTTAATATTGCTAGTATTTTAACAAGAAAATAAACGGATTTTAGGAGATGGAATGAACGGTAGATTGTCCTAACTTTAATGATTGATGTTTTCCTTTGTTGTCAACTTCCTAGTTTGTTGAGACTTCTTTATTCGCGCTTGATTGGAATACATTTATCTCACCGAATGGTGTAGATATGATTAGTTTGTCCAAGTCCCATCGCTTCAACTCAGACTAACATGAACAGAAGGCACCCTCAGAGTAAATTCATGAGCTCGTACGAGGTTCTGTTGTCGCAAAATTGTTCCCATTCGCTGGCTGTAAATTCTGCGGAGGTGAGCGTCAACAACGGAATGAACAGAGACGTTCCGGCCTCTTATGTAATGGGGCTAGGGACACTAGCACAGCTGCACGAGAATTAGAAAGAGGCCTTACTGGCCCAGGACTTCTATGGTCTCTAGATTATGGTACTCTTTTGCAGATTCTCCGTATCTAAAAGCGTACATAGCATGGCAAACATGATGTTTTTGAACTACTTAAACATGGAATATGCATTGCAATTGTGTATTCGAATGACCCGGGATATACAATGGTTATGTATGACAGAATAGTCTTTGTAAGACGTTCATCGGTCATTTTGATGCCAGCATTTGACAGCGTGGATCTCTTGTTTCAATAAACACGAAATAGAACTGTCATGGCGGAAGTGTGTCAAATGAATGTGTTTTTGAACCTCCTTTGATAAAACAAGAGTAGAAAAAGCATTCAGTGGCACTAATTTTATACTCTAGGATATCATTTTTTAACTCTCAGCATCTGGTTGTCATTTTGAGATCGAGTTCCAAAGTTACCCTCTCATAAACTTGACAACGTTTATGTCCTGCAAACCTTTACAAATTCTAACTTATAACATTTAGTCTCCCAGAAAATTGAAACTTGTACAAACACCGAGTGCAACTTCATAAAGGTAGAAAAGCTGTGCATCATATTATTTTACACAAGCCATCTCAACCAGGAGCCTATAATTCGTAACTGACAGGTTGTCTATCTGGTACATTCTTGTGGCTAAATTTTGTAGGGGTATTTCATCGTATTACAGACCAGCTTTCCTGTTCGTTTGTCAGAAGTCCCTAACTGGCCATCACTTTTGACAGGTCATTAGACGAATCACATGCATTCAATCATTGATGTCATAGTGTATGTATTGAAACTCACGAGCTCTGAAGAAGTTTGTATTCATGAACTCTTCTTTTCGTACGCGATAATTCCAACAGATAGCTTTGGTTATATTTTTTTTATAGAGAGACGTTTGTTTCTTGTCCACAGCATCGTCAATGCATAACAAGATACCGAAATACTCGACAAATTACCTCAATTTGCATACGTTCCCATGGCTGTAAAACTCCAGATAATTTCAGCCTCTATTCAGATACTACATTGAAGCTACCATCATTGAACACTTTAGCATTGAAGCAGCTTTGCAATTTTGACTTTCCCAGAGACTTGTCAACAAGGAATGCTATTTGCTTGTGAAAATCACTGAGATGACCACCAACAAATTGTAGAGCTGTAGAATTGTAGAACATCACTTTTTCGTAACAGTTCACTGGAGTCGTAGTGCTATCTGATGAACAATTTTATGAAGCTTTCATCAGGATCATCTTAGATGACCCTTATGCAGCAGCACTAAAGTTAAGTTGCTAATTCATCATTATCAGGATATTTCAACTGCAGGGTGCCATTAAAAAATCTTCTTTTGAGAACAGCCAATAATAAATATGGAAAACGCAGCAACCATTGTTTTTAAAAAAGTTCATGTCTATGGCAGTGTTTCGCTGAGGTAAGGTTGTTCTTATAATTTCCCTACATTGATTTCTAACCCAAAGTCGATTCAATTTCACTTAGGCAATTTAAAGGTCCTACAAATTTCACTTACGGTTTTTAGAAAATGTAATGGTAATAAATAAGAAGTTTAACATTCACTATCAGGCAGCATTTAGATATTGATCAATAAAGCTAGTATTGCTTTGTAACAATAAGACTCCTGAATTAAGTAGTTCCACTTATACAGGATTTGGTAAGAACTCAGTTTTGTGTGTGCAGGGGTTCAAATTCATTGCTTATAAGTACCAATGAATGTAAAAGAATTAAAATTCACCGTAGTAAAATTTGCAAATGTAGGCTACAAAAACATCAGAAGAGATTTATGACATTTCGTTACGCATGCCTCCTTAATTTCATAGAAAGCTCAACAGCCCAAAATGATGAATAGTCTTTAAAATTGATACATGACGCAAGAAGGGAATAATTAATTGGTTTCAAAGCATAACGTATTCAATACATCATTTCCAATCCCATAATCACACTCTCATATTGATACTAAACTTAACTCAAACAATCACTGCGAGTAACTCATATATTTTCAATATCAGAGGTCCATAGTAAAAATTAAGTGAGCATAATGTGAAATATATTGTTAATTTAAAATTCTGTGAAGTTTTATTTTATGAATTACTAAGCTTAATGTCTTGGTTGGCATTTGCGTTGTGATGAGTTGTCATTAAAGCATCTGGAATACAGCATCACTGAGCTACAGCCTCAATCCATTTAATTCGTCTAATCCAGCACAAAAGTTATCAGAAAACGCTTCAGATTATTTCCACGCAATTATCACGAAATTTTTGATTCAAGTTGAAGTTCATGCTTCAATTTAGAATTTGTTATATTTTACTTATTTTTTTCACCTCTAATGCATGTCTTCTAGGGCGGTTCATATTTTCAATTTAAAGGGTCCAAGGTGTTTCAAATATTCGTTTTGAGATAGCAAAACTGCCTGAATCATTAAATCGATAAGACAATTATTTGCACTCTGCTAGTTAAATCAAATGTATAACTGTAGAAGTTGCCAGCCGTAGAGATACACATTCCTGTGTTAGATACATATTTGAATTTGCCAGCGCTGTTCGAATGATTGTCTGATCACTTTAGTAATTTAGATGCAGTTTTTCCACTTCAAAGCGAACATTTGAAAACTACGAGACCTTTAAAATTTATGAAAAATATGGACCAACCTAACGTTTACCTCTCACTGCTCCCACTTAACTAAGCCAATTCGCTCCATGAAAGGTAAACCTGACTTCAATAAAAATAAAAATAGATATGTAATCCCTAAAAAAGTTTTAAAGCATTTTCAAAAATAACTATGATAAAAAGTTTAAGAATTTCATCAGAATTCGTGACTTTGTGCAACACAATATTCGGTAGAAATATTGGCTATTGCAGTTACACAGCTTTAAACATCCTGCATTGCTTTCCAAACCAGCAATTCTAGTCCTCGTGAAATAAATCCATCGGAGTGTCTGCACACATGGCAAGATTTGAAAAATTGATGGAAAAATTCCTGTCTCACAAGCGATTTCTCCTTAAGAAAACCAGTGAAGTTTACATCTAAGGCGTATTGACCTCATAGAAATTTGGGATGAAATATCTTGCTTCAATATTTAAATAATTTTTTGACTAAATCTGTCATTGATGGGCTACCTTATCTCGTTAAATAAATGCTGGAAGCTGAAAAATATTCTGCTTTTTGAGAAAGGAATTACGGGTCGTTGAATTTTAATTGGAATGTTCTCGAGCTGAGTAAACTCGTACTACTTCAGCTCGTTAATTGCTACTCGGCTACAATCTTGGCCATTTATGAAATCTTGGCTAGTCTTATTAACAGCGACGAGTGGGAGAAGCTGACTTCATCTTAAAGAAAAAGACCAGAGCAGAATACTGAAGCCGGTAGAGCTTCAATGCCTTCTGCAACTTAAATTGTGACCGACGTACAAAAATGATAAAACTAAAATATGAAACTCAAGAAATATTGCTATTTTAAGGAGGTTTCTGCTCGATTTTTCTTAATAAGGAACTCCATGTTACTCACGAAAGTGAGATCTGTAAGTTTGAAGGCCAATTTAGAGAAAACAGCTTCGTGAAGAGAAATGTTTATACGTGGGAATGTTCTTAGATTATTTATTAAAAAAGATTATTTGTTTTCTCCGAGCTGAGCACCATGATGATACAGTACTCCCCTGCGTTTTGCCCGTCTAGCTGGGAAGTACATACATTAAAAAAATCTATGATTGAAATAGTAATGTGCAATGATATATATTTCGATCCTTTTTTTAAGTTTTTGGAGAGGAAATCATATTTATGTCCAACTAATGTAAGCAAATTGCTCTTCAAATTTTGGTTCATCCATTTTGCAGGTTATGTTATCGATGGGAGCTGCGCTTTCAAGTTATATTGGAACATTAATTGTATTTTCTCAGGCTTTCTAGTATCTATACTTTGAGTGTGCGTGCATAATGTGCATACATTAGATATAATTGCAAATAACAAATCGAACTATTAATTTCAACTTATTCAGAGGCTTCATACCTGCAGGCTTGAAGCAAAAATAAAAAAATCTTCTATAAGAACTTCATTTATTTATTCATGAAGTTACACAAAGAAAATATATTACAGTTTTCCTAAAATATTCCTACACATGGTGATCAGCAATACACAGATTCATTCGAATACGATATTTACAATAACTAGGGTACGGTTGTGTTATTTTATCATTAATTTTTGTTTTGCTGGCCAAATTCGGAAGTCAATTTAGGTTTTCCAAGTGTTATTTAGGCACAGGCTATTGTTTTTAAAAAGCAGAACACCGTGCGCTCGATAGAGCATTATATACACGAAAAACTTGAACATTTAGAAACAGTCGCCTGCGGCTCTACATTATTTCTTAGCGCCTAAGTGTTTGATTTAATTTAATCTAATTCACATTTAATTTGTTTCTAGACATATCCTGAATTGTTTCATTTGATATGAACACCAATATGTATTAGATAATTCGGTAATGACAAGAACGTAGTTAGGTCTCTCATACACAATTTATTTGAGAATTTACACTCATAACATGCATCCAAATTTCTATTGAATGATAAACTCAGCTTGTACTAGTTGACAATCAGGAGACAAATATTCAGGAGAGAAAACAGTGAAGCTGAAAATGCAGGGTGCGGTAACATAACTACCTTTTTAAAAAAAATTCCTTTCGAAAAACGAAAGTTTTGTTGCCGCACCCTGCATATGAAAATAACTGAGATAAAAATAACTGTAGCTGAACAAACCGGTTCAGTTACTCTTCCCAGTTTCCCCACTGCGATCCATTTCATTAAAATTGCCAACACTTACCTGCACCTAGAAAAATGTATTTCTTGAGTTTTTAACTCAAAGGTCGTCTGCTACAATTCATTAACTGTAACTGCTGCGATGGATCTTGCAAAAACTTCAGTCTATTTCTACGTGCAGACGATTCTAAACATATTCTCATACAAATTATCAAGTCATTATGAATGAAATGCAATATTTTATAATGCACCAAATTTGACTGCCTGTAACTTCCAAGTTTTAGCCTGAAATCTTTTTATTTTACAGTATTGAACAATTACATCATCACTTTTCCAGATATATGTACTTCCTGGTGTCGGATGTTATAAATTTTGTCATGCATGTACATTTTTCTGCACCCATGGATAGATTAATAATTTACATTATTTATGAATATGAATAATCACGGAAGTCTTGACACATCAATGAAGTTTTAGTGAGAATGTAGTGAGTGAGCTCATTGAATGTCGCTGGTTTGAGAAGTTTTAGATCTCGTAACTTTCCTCATGAAAGTCAGCCCCGTAATAGACAACAACCACCACCTCTTTTCCTTCATAATTCCTTGCTGCCAGCGTAAATAAGTTACCTAAAATAGGGTAAAAATGTGTTGTTGATGTAGATACTTACTTTGAATAAATCGTTATACTTTTTGTTTGAGATAATTTTAAAAAAATTCTGTTAAAAATCGAACATTTCATCCTTAATGACCTACTATTTACTTCCTTAGCGAGAAATTCCCAAAAATAAACACCATTTACAAGCATCTCTGAGAGAAGGGACCATTTTATTGCAATAAAAAAGTAGGTGAAATATCTTGCATAAGTGATCAGCTAAGAATTGAATTTATCGTTCTTTTGGATTATAAGTGTGTGACTAGGGGCTCAGAACGACCCTCATCATGACTATGTATGGGAATGTATCTGCTAAATAAAGATAACTTTCCCGCTAAAAAGATGCACCTCATGACTAACGATTGCATATCAGTTGAAATATTCATAGAAATGAATGCAGAAAGCTCAATTCAGAGAAAGTAGAACGTTCAAAATTCTTCTGGGGTGCACTGTATTCGGCTGCATCGTTGCGGAGGACCGACTAAACTAATGAAATAAAGTTTTTCTTCAAAATTGCGCCTCGCTTGTAAAAGAAAGATCATTGCTGCACGTGTTCCCCTTGCAGAGCAGAGGTCATTGACTGCACGTGTTCCCCTTGCAGAGCAGAGGTCATTGACTGCACGTGTTACCCTTGCAGAGAAGAGGTCATTGACTGCAAATGTCTCCTGTCGGTTTGTATTCTCAAGAGGAGTCAGAGTATCTCATTATTTCAGGAAAATTGTTTGTCAATTAGCGATGCTTTCGCCTGTCGCGTTCATCGTTTCGATGCCCTCTTGATATTTAGATTCGTCCATCAGCATTTTCAGACATGAAATGGTGGCAAGAAAACAGAAATCGTTGTTGTGTAAAAAGGAGAACCCGCTTCCACAAAATAGAGGGTGATGCGAGGAAAGAAAAATGAAAATGACAAAGTATACGAACATGTTTTCTAGGAATGAATCATAAGATCGAAAAGCATAGTCGCACATGATGTTTCAATTCTAGCGAATCTATTCTTTTACTACACTCTAAAGATGTATGAACAAAGAGGCTTGTTGCAGACCTGTAAACCTAAGGTGTACCTGCCATAGATCTGTTGTAGATCTGTGGGAGAGACCTGTAATACCTGTGGTAGATCTGTTGTAGATCTGTGGGAGAGACCTGTAATACCTGTGGTAGACCTGTTGTAGATCTGTGGTAGAGACCTGTAATATCTGTGGTGGATCGACATCGCTGCCTGCGCCTCCAGAACACCTCACAAATGTCACTCGAGATCCTAAAAGCAATCTGCAGCCCCGACTCTGCGACAGTTTTTCCTTTCCCCGGATTTTGCGGACCTTGTTCGGGCTTAATACCAATAGGCGCTAAGTCCACGCCGACAGCCGAACATAATGGAACTTCGTTGCAAAATGGAAAAATCCGTTGAACGTTAATGTGATGGTGCTTGCGTTCTCTGAAATAAATGATGTTCGATCCACAGACTGAAGTATTTGTTATTACGAGCAGAACACGTGTATCCGGTATTTGCTTTTTAGGATCCTTTTGTATACTAAAATAATTCATGTTCATTTGAAATAGATTTTACAGCTGCGACTAAGCCCTGCTCGAACCAATAATTACAATTTTAATGCTGGGTCTCAGAACGCACTCGAACACAAAAATTATTCAAGCGAACAAAGATCGTATCTTCTCGAGTCATGATTAGAAGTCAGAAGGAGCATATAGCCATCGCCATCGAGCAGGTGTTTGGAGCAATGACATGTCGATCACCTTCAGAAAAAATATACAAACAACCAATTTGACTGCAGAAATACAGATCTCGATAAGTTTAAGCGGCTAAATCAGTTACAGGAAGCGCGACATATCTCCAAGAAGTGCCACCTAGTGGTGAATCGCATGACTATACTATAAGTGAATCCAGGTACGAGGCTAGATTTCCGTTACAAACGGAAGTTCCATTTCGACCAATGAGCGAACAGGACAACGGAAGTGAATACAGTGATGAGGCTAGGGTCCGTTACGACCGGAAGCGCCACGTTACCAATAAGCGGTCCCGCTCAGGCAACAGAACCTATCCAACCGCCCTAGATAACGAGGCTCAAACGCTCTGTATCAGGACACTCTCTACCAAGCGCTTCCGAAGTCAACATCTCCCCACTGATCACATAGTTAACATCTTCACCAAGACTGCTCATCGGCCTCTCCAAGTTCTCCTCGACTCAAGATTCCCACCGTACTTATTACCAAGCCCATTCCACACGCCCGTGCTCGCGCACTGGTGGTTGAGATATTACAGGAGGCTCACATTGTAGTGAAACTGAATTACTTTACTTTGGTGTTTCTTAATATATGTATCGAAACTCATCCTTGTGTCATTTATCCTGTTGGGTTACTCAACGGTCCCTTATCCCGTCAGACACTCACTCCGGGTAAGACGAGATAAAAAAAGATATTCCGATCCGAGTCTAGAAAAAATATTCATTGCTGACTCGGAGCTATGAGAAGCCTGAGGGTTGGGACTGAAGAATTATAAAAATTGCTATAACCTCCTCAGTGAAAAACAACTGTAACCTTCAGATGAGTCAGGGAATACGAAATGACCTCCAAGTGCTCCAAATCCCCCCAAAAGCTGGATCACAATCATGAAAACAGTGTAGTTGCCATCTTTATATCCATGAAAACAGTATTTTTGTCATCACTACAGCCATGAAAACAGTATTGTTGCCATCACTACAGCCATGAAAACAGTATTGTTGCCATCAAGACAGCAATGAAAATAGGGATGTTGATGCATTTGAATAATTTGTGAATTAAATGAAAAAGTAATGTGCACCAACGCATGGGAAGGATAGAGTAGGCAGTTTTCAAGGAATTTGCAATAGATATATTGTAAAAATTGGAATGATTTTAGTTTTGTGAATAAATTATTTACTTTGTACAGGTATTATCAGGAATTGACAGCTCTGGATCGAGTGCATGAAGCCTAACTTTGTGTAGATCACAGGTTAAGGTTTCTGGGTCATTAAAGCATAGTATTATTCTTCCTTTTCGCGATCAATAAAAATTCAACATTCCATGCTTGTTTTTGATTGAGACGACTATTTCGAGCACGGATTAGTTTTTTAAATTTACGTTGTGTAAATTACAATTCGTATTTTAATTTCCGCTCCAAAATGTGTAGAATTTTATACGTTGAACTCTTTTAATGGGAACATCTTTGCCTTGCGATGCTTTTCCACATTCCATGAATATGCTGGCAAGGGTTGGTTGTAAAATTTCATAAAACATGAATATTTGTTGCAGCAAAACACCCTCGTGAGGCACAAACCCCTCAACACCCCCACGTAATGTATATCTCGTTTTATGCAAAGTAATAAAAGCTTTATTTCCTATAGTGCAATTTGAACAAGGCCACATGGGTAGCTCGTTATAGTGTAGGTTTATAGCGCAGTAATTCAGTTTCAAATGACCGTTGTTCACATTCTCTCTCACCTGCTTTTATACTACGGAAACAGAAACTATGATACCATTTGCATGAGTAGACCTCCATCACTGCTTATTAGGAGGAAATCAAACACCTATCAAACAGAAACTGTTCTCTTAATAACTCAAATTAAATCGAGCTATACTTCTTTTTGCTTTTTCATCTACATCGTTTCTTGACCTAGATCTGGACGTACAAACAATATTATATCATTTTTATCATGGTCGACAAGTGTCAATTTAATAGTAGCCAGGATTGTTCCGTCAAATCCTGCATGTCAACCGCAAATCCCGGAGGCATTTCTTTGTGGAAACTCAGAGCTTCCTTCTTGTCTTTCGGTTTTCGCCACTCATTTGCTGAAGTTGACCTGCTTCAAAGGGAATGTTAATGGCACTCATGAATTTTACCAGAACTTACGTCGGCCTCCTCCCTCACTTTCCATTTAAGTAGTTTGTGACGAGGTAAAATCCACGGGAGGCTTGCAATTCCAGCGCATCAAAAAGAAAATTTTTGATCATAGGCTCAACTGATTGGCATTTTTGCTTTGCTAAGAACATGTATTAAATTGACTTGCATTCTTCATTCTACTATAATAAAAGCGTCTGATCGGCTTAGAGGAAGTACATATAAGCGAATTTTGAATGACAATATTGACCGAAAATAAACCCAACGTCGAAATGCTGCAAAATTCACACGACAGCCAAAATACAGAAGCAGCCAAAAATTTTCTTCCATTTGAAGTGGTCGATTGTCATATTATGACAGCTTTTGAGCAAGAAGCGTTGAATGTTTCGTCATTCAACAAGAAAAAACTCACGTAAATCGATGCAATTAGTTAACTTTTAGCTGTAAATTTGTGTGCTGTTTTATTGGCACTTTATTTATATCAAATCTGACGTTATTTTGTACACCGCGGATCAGATTAACCTGTGATAAATAGATAACACGAGAAATCAGGTGTTGCCACCGAAAAAAAGTCAGCGATGGCTTAATTCATGATGAATATTTTTTACTTCGAGGAGAGCCACGATTAGAGTCCCACTCCAGTTTTGTGTGCTTTTATTAGGCTACATTCACCGCGTTCCTTAGATGTATTTAATGCTGTGACGTCCTGAAAAGGAGAGTAAGTGTCCTATTTTGCTTATCTTCATTATGCTACCGCCAATTTCTTTTGACGCTTTTTTTGATCATGCAAATTCTTGTTTGCCTCACGACTTATTGCAAGGGCTTACCTCCATACAATGGATAACAATGCATGTATATGTGTAGCTTGGTGTTATGACAGCGGTGTTCATTGATTTTATGGCTGTGAAATACCTGTATGTAATTGAGCTTTGTAAGAAATTATAACCCTATCTTGAAATTAATTAGTTACGGCACCATCAACACTGTACATGTTTTTTAGTCTAAAAGCAACAGATGCAAACAAGTTATGAAATATGTATATGCTTTACTCCTGTAAGTCAGGCTAATAATTTCTTAGTTAATACCTCCGTTCCAATTATTTAACTTCATTCTCAACAATGAAATCCCACCCTTATATTCAAGACGGGTTTCAAACTGTCTTGTAACGCCTTCGTTCTCAGCTAGAATATAAACATCAACATTAAAGAAATGTATTTACGAACGCGAACCCCTAACTCAAATTAACAACCTCAAACAACAGATCATAACAAAATATTCAGTCAAGACTAACTCTTTCTGTTCGCATGAAAATAACTTCCAAAATTTTAGAGCTTTTGTTGGCTGGCACTGAGAGCATGAAAGAAAACTATCTCGGAGGTTGAATGCTTGTTTTTAAATACTGGGAACACCGCAGCGCTGGAGCACACCAAGCTGCTTTTAGTGTTTCTAAGTAGATAAAAGCTTCTTGTGGTGCTAGCGAGCTCATTACTGACCAATGAAAAAGCGCTCTTCTTCAGGACTGCTACGCTGCACGCACGTCCACACCACATGCGTATATGTTTACTTACAGTAAAGCGAACATGTGTTGTATATATATTTATGTTATATACTGTACATGTATTTACATTATATGCTGTACATGTATTTATATTATGTGTTGTATATGTATTTATATTATGTAAATGCTGTACAAATATTTGTATTATATGCTGCACATATATTTATGTGATATTTTGGATATGTTCTTTCTTAGATTCAGCTTCCAGCACTAACATTTGAGTATTTCCATTGTGCAGATTTACCAGTGATTTTTATTAAAAAGTGAAGAGATAAATTTTCTTTGCGGAAATTGAGCAGTATTCTGTACCAGCTCGCAGTCTTTTCATCTCTAGATGTTACAATTAATTTCAGTCTTGTGTTTTGTGATATTTTCCCAAGAGAAGCATTGTTGCGGCTGGAGGAAGTGTTTCTAGATGTGTCCCAGCTGAAATACGTGGTTTGTATCTTGGATACGCGTCCCGTAGTTACAAGTTGCACGCTGCTAACTATTTTCCAAAAGGAAAATTAAAACCATCTAAAATTTCACATGAATTATGATATTTCAGAGAAGTGAAGGGATTCTTCGAGTGGAACTATGCAAAATAAACTTCCTGTAACTTCTTTCAGCCTGGGTGCTGAACTTTAGAGTAACAATAAAGAATCCCTGAAAGTGTGGAGCTGCATGGACTCATCTCCAAAGCTCCAATAAAAGTGAAACAGAAGAAGAAGTTGCACACCAGGAAATTTCTAGACAATCTTAACCCTGATTTTACTTCTTTCTACTTTAGGACAGGATATTTACAGAGCATGTTCCGCACATGCTTGGTTTCTGAATTATATCCACTTTGCTTATAGTTTCTTTGCGTCAAATTACAATGAACTTCCGAAGACGGAACACACAACACTTTGTATGCTTCAGTTTGTAAATCCCAAATGGTTTGTATATATCAGTTCGTTCATCATAAATGGCTTGTATAATTCAGTTCGTATTTCATAAATTGTTTGTAGATGAATATCATAAAAATTTTGCATGCGTCAGTATTTTGAATAGTTTCAGGTTTAAATTCAACCGAGATCGTTTAACTTGAATCTTTCTTGTTTACAATACATTGAAAAATGCTGATTTACCTAAATAAAAGTATTCTAAATCAGAGTTACAAGTCTGAAATAATTTCTAGCGCAAACCACTTTTTTATAAATAGGGAGGGAAAATTGAAAATTTCGTTTTATGCAACTTTGTGTACGGATAAATAAATCGATACATTGTTTTTAAATCAATAATTTCACTTCTTCCCGAGTAAATTATGAAAAATGGTATATTTAAAATTATTTAAACATTGTGAACTGCTACTACAGCAATTGGTTTGGCTGCTTATGCTATCAGACTTATTTCTGCAGAATATTATTTTATTAACGCACTAAGATGGTTCTGAGCTTGAAGTCTCTTGATGTTCTGCATCAGGTAAGGGAAAAATACAGCAGCTACCACACCTGCAATCCAAAATTCACAGACACACACAGAAAAACATGGTATTGAAAAAGCGCTTGCAGGTTTAACTGAAATGATAACTTGTTTCTGTTAATATTTATGTTCCAGTAACCAAATTTCTTCTTAACTGTCTTTACCTCAAAGTCGAGCCATCCCTATTGAACCATGATCAGAACTGTGTTTCTTGAGCTGACTTGTTGAAGTGAAAGCTAATGCTAGCGTAGATGACCCTGGATACCCTGCAATGGCAGTTCTGGAAATTAGAATTTTCTTCCTCCTACATTACAAGCGCGATTATTATTAACTATGAGCCTCGATCAGGGATTAATGGTTTGTCCAGGGACTTCTCCTTTAACCTTCACTGTCTTCTTCAGCTCCTCCGATCACGAGTTTCGTTCATTTGTGCAGACCTGAAAAGTCTAACCTCAATCAATCTCTATTGAAGTGTGAGCGTCAACGAACCAATCTATGTGCAGCGAACGCATCTCCAAACTTAATTCGCGTCGGATAAATTTTTTTTCAATTTTCATTGATTGTGTTCTTTGAATTGCCGTGAAATTGGCAGTTAGTAAATTGTGATGGTGGTTTGAGTCCTGCATCAACATGAAACAAATTTATCACCACAAGGTGGTTTTCTTAATATTGAATTTTGGTCTACTGGGAAATATTCATAAAAAAGACCAGCTCTGTGACAACTGCAGTTTCCACCGGAGCCCTAGTTTATTTACATTTGGAGAAATTATTTCCAATTTCATATTTAACATCAGATTGAACATAATACATACTTACTATTCATGATTTATGCTGCAACACTTTTTTCTCTCCAAAAACGCTCAACTTGTGCTTAAAATCGACTACTTGAACGTTTTAATTCTGTCAGCATTTAACCACAGACTCAATATCCTGTACACACAACATTTGTGCACATGGGATATCCATACCATCACCACGCCTGTAACTCGACACTGCACCTCAACAAATGAAATATTCAACAGTCCCACCAGCCACGTAACACAATTAGTTTAGTCGTACAGTCCACTATGCAAACATCTAAGCCAGGCGCCTTTTCCAATTGCATTTCTCCGCTTCCCCTCAACCTCATCTACTGCAGCCGCCT